>MU161217.1:35057-47314 GCA_015888305.1 Antheraea pernyi | reverse complement strand
TGGGGGGAGAGGGGCGGGGAGGGGAGGTGGCCCTCAGGCGCTCTCACTGACCGAACGAAACGCACTGTTACTTCACGTCGGTTTTCTATGAGAGGGTGGTACTACCCCGGACGAGCCGACCCATTCATGCTGAAACCAGTAATAGCTTCAGCGTGGCTCTACCACCTTAAAACCTTATGTCTACAATAAAATGTCTCCAATGTTCGCAGAGTAATAATATCAATTCTACAGATTGTTTAAGGTAAACAAAAATGACTACAAAATAATTTTTACCTATTCTTATGTTAAGTTATAACATTATTTTTATTGTTTATTTTTGTATATTTAGATAGTCACTAGCTAGTGATCCGTATCGGCTTTACATATGTCCAAAGTAGGAGTATAAACCCATAAGTATTGTTATAAGTTATAAGTATTGAAATTATTCTTTGTCACTTTGATATTTACAGTTTAAAACAGCCACAGAAGCTACTACTCTTCAAATGAACAATGTCTTTTATTGCGTGTAATTTAAAAATGAGTGATATTTTATAAGATATTTACTAAAATTTACCCGTGAATAGTAGTTTTACTCTAGATTAGATTAAGTTAAATTAGATTAAATTAAATGGTTAAATCGCTTAAAGTATTTAGTTGAATAAATATTAATACTATGTTTGTCAAATAGTTAGTTATTTTTGAAGTTATACTTCTTTTGGCGCGTTAGGAAAAAATGATGAGAGTAAATTTTTACGATGCGCGCGCTCACCGTCACGAAAAACCGACACCTTGAAGTTAGCTATAGTCAACATTTTGGTTTTTTGTATTTATTGTTTGTTTTCCTTTAATGTAGTTGTTTTCTACAAACGTAGAATAAGGCGAAAGATAAACATTTTGAAGAGATTTTTATATCGTTACGTCAAAGAAGTATAACTTCTAACGCGTGTACATAAGTGTACACACACACTTTTTTTTAAATAATATGTGAAGTATAGTAATGATTACTGTGGTTTATCCTTCGGAGATACATGTAAACTACTGTAAAATTTTCTATAGGCATTTTACAGATGTATAATTGTGTGCATATTAATCTTATATACATATTTACTAAGATTTCACCGTCGTTATCAATTTAAGCGCCCGAAAACTCCTTATAATTCTACTATAATACGTCGATTTTTCTATACCTTTCGTAAAAATATGTATAATAATATACAGTAGAGCCTATATACGTTGAGCATCGAAGGAGACGCCACAAAATTATAGTTATAGAGTTTTCGACTTATAGAGAATTTCGACATAGGCGGATGTTGATTCGACGTAAAGAGGTCGAGATTCATTCTTATAATTTGAGTTAAAGAAGTAAAATATATAAAAATTCCAGTTGCATAGGTGACACACATATTTTTGTTTATTATAAATTAACATTATTTCAAAACATTCTTAGAAAAAAAAAATATATGGCATAATGTGCATGTATTGTACACATAAATCTTCCGGAATAAAATCTCCTAATGATCGTGAAAACCGTATGAAAATAATTTGTGTAGTGTAGAAGACACACGAAAAACCACTTTATTTTATACTAGCCTCTGCCCGCTACTTCGTTCGTGTGGAATAGTTACTTTGGACTAACTCTCACACGCAGCGGAAGCTCTCAAGAGGAAAAAAACGATTTTGAAACATTCGTCATTGGTGCTCCGTTCCTACTGCTCTTAGCGTGATGATATATAACCTGATATATAACCTTCCTCGATAAATGAGCTATATAGCACTGAAAGAATTTTTCAAATCGGACCAGTAGTTGCTAAGATTACACCGTACAACGTCACAAACTCACAACACTTTTCGAGTAAATAATATTACAAGAATTTTGTGATCATTTCGTTGTTCTAACTACTAACTAGATGCTTGCTAGAACTTTCGTGTTTTGGAGTTTTTGTGGTATCTCAGAATTCATACTCCGTGGTATACTATCCACTGCACTTTTGCACAATAGGCGAACTATATTGTGTAAAATGCCATCAATGTTATAAAATACAAGATTAAAATGTAAAATCCACAACATTATTTTTAAAGGTGGTAGAGCCACGCTGAAGCTATTACTGGTTTCAGCATGAAAGGGTCAGCTCGACCGGGGTAGTACCACTCGACCCACAGAAAATCAACGTGAAGTAACAGTGCTTGAATTGTTGCGTTCCGTTCGGTCAATGAGAGCGCCGGAAGGCTACCCCCTACTTCCCCTCCCCCGAACAAAGGCTGGCAATGCACTTGCGACTACCCTCTAGTGTTGCAAGTGTCTATGGACGGTGGTGATCACTTAACATCAGGTGACCCACCTGTTCGTTTGCCTACTATGATATAAAAAAAAATATTGTAGACTAAGATCCCGCTAAAAACTCCTTGGACTAAATTGTGATTTTTATTCATTTAAAAGTGTTAGTATTTTTTGAAGTGAAATTTCTAATGCGACTTCCAACAAGGTAGCGTTAAACGTTTAACGCTACCATAGAGGGGGTATGAAAGCACTGTTGCGTTAAACGTTCAACGCTCCTTTGGAGGGAGAATAGAAAGAGACAGAGCGAGAAAAAAATCAAACATTTCGTATCTTTCTTTATTTATCATAGTCCCATTGTAAATATTATAGATTTGGATATTTATTCACTCGAAAATGATAATTAAAAGATGCGATCAATTGTGAATTGTAAGCAATGTTAATAAAGTTTGCCTTAAAGAAACAATATGATTTCACTAAAAATCAATTTCTACCCCTTCCTATTTTCAATTCCATATTACGAAGTTTCACTTCTTCCACCCACTATTTTTTAGTGATTTTATATTACAAAAAAATGTGCCCATAAGACGATCACCACCTATTATTATGTATTTACGAATTTAGAATTAATGTTTTATTTATGTCTACTAAACTTTATGAATGATTTTTTTGAATGGTGAATTTTTTATGTTAATTTTAGTCTCGAATATTGTAATAATTATAATGTCCTCTGGACCATTTACATTTACGAGTAGCACTCTGTGTTGTGTATTTAAAATTATTGTATTAAAAACGGTATTAATAATTGTTGTACGAATCATTGTAACATGTATCTATTAAAAAATAAAATCTTAATACTTTTAATTGTTCTTTAATAATCAGTAATTAATTCTTCGATAAACTATTTCAATTGGAAAGATTTTTACAAAGAACTCTGAGCTTTACAAGACGCAGGATTGTAAATAACCTTGCTCAGTACCTTTTGTTTCCTTGGTCATTATTCGTACACAAAACTGGAATTCGCTAGTGGTATATTCGAAATGTGACAAAACACAAAGATAAAATATCTAAAAACTAATTTCACTTAACTAACAACCATTACATTGATGCTTAAGTCAAGCCTAAGTAACTTCTTTATAAAATTAATCATCTCCAACAACAAAACCAATGTAAGCATAAAGCATTTATGACCTGGGCCCATCTTTAATTGTTTTTTTTTTTATTGAAACTTCTTATTGTGGGAGTTAACACTGTGTCAGGTAGAGTGTTGAAAAGACCGATTCTCGTCCGATCACCGAAGTTAAGTAACATCGGCTGCGGTCAGTAATTGGATGGGTGACCGCCTGGGAACAACGCGCGACGGTGGCATTTTATTGTATTTTTCAATTAAAATGTTTCCGTGTAATACAAAAGTTTCACTTCTGTATTGTGTCTTTACCGCGCACCTTGTTTTTTTGACATTACTGCCGTCACGACCTTTCTTGAATACAGTTATATTCGGTTTTAAGGTATTGGTAAGTTATATATAGGTATAGTTATAAGGCAAAAGATAAGTATTTGTCCAGAGTATATGAAACAAGAGCGGGCATTATGGCAATAAAAACACAGAGAAAAAAACACTAAAAAAATGGGTGTGCGCTTATGACCGCAAGATAGAAGTGATAATACATTGGTACAGATTTATCAATGTGTATATGTGAATAAATAATAGTAATATTACGCACAGTTTGATTACACTAATTATATACAATATATAATATTATTTTATTACTATAATGGGTAATTATTGGAACGGTGCACTCTTTGTTAGACAGTAAACGTGGATGAAGACGATTGGAGCCCAGTAAACCCGATATAGTTTACTCAAGCCGAGCGTGACGGTTAACTTTAGTTCATTGTTCGACGCGTCTTAAAAAGTTTTCACTTCCAAAAAGTTCATTCATTGCAATATCCACATGTTTGTTACTTTTTTGCTAGAAGTCTTGTCCCAGAATCACGGAGTCTGTTAGATACGTTCGTTCTATTTTATGGCTAATCCGTCCCTGCTTCCGGTAATTCTAACAAAGACGGAAAGGCATTAGAAGATTATCTATACATATTATAAAAATGAAGTGTGTACAGACACTCCATTCTGCAATAATATCAAAATTACATTTTTTAAATGATAGGATATGAAAGTATACAGGCAATTGATAACAAATATCTACGGTTTTATTACAAAAACAAAAATGAACACTGTTATAATACGAGTTTTACTAAGCAGTGCCTAAAATTTAAAATCTACTTGAAGTCATGTTTAAAATACTTTATTACAGAAGCTTGTCCAAGCGGTCTCTAGCTAACATCTGATTTAAGTTTTTATGGAAGTAACTCTGAATAGCTTTCAATTCGATCTCATCATTCAAAAACGTTCCAGTACATACATATATTTTGCAAACAGTTTCAATTTATGTAAAATATTTTTATTACGATTTTCAATAAAAATTGTTACTTATTATTACGTTAAATTGGTTATAATTATTGTGATATTTTAGTTAAAAGAAAATGATGTGCATGTCGGGGCAGCGATGAAATGGCGTCCACGTAAAAGTATGACGTCATTCATAGTGACGTCATGGTTATGATTTGATCGCTCAATCCACCGAGAACAATCGAATAAAACGTTCAGAAACACAACACTGATTATAGTTACGACGAATTATCCATAGGCGTGATTAGCTCAACTGTCTGAGCGTGAACCAGCATTTTTTTTTTCTCGAACTGTCTACTCTATATACCTAGCAAGGTCTTAACAGCTTCACCGGACTACGACCAGCATCTAGTTTTCGGTCGCCTTTTAAGGCTACATATGCACTATGCGGCTAGCCGCAGTGCGGTCAGCCTTGCGGCTGAACGTAGGATGCGGTTGCGCTCGCGGCTAGCCGAATGGCGGGTAGCCGCAGCCGCAACCGGAACGTGTGATCGAGAAACCGTCGCGGTTTACGGTTGAATCGACTCATTTCGAGGATATACTTCGTACCTACGCACTATGCGGTTAGCCGCAATGCGGCCAGCCATCCGGCCGACCGCAATCAAAAATATGTATCGAAACGTAGTTTTCATACGCACTGCGATGCGGCTGTCGGCCCACCGCTCCGGTCGTTCTGAGCGCTGCGGCCCGAATGACGGTCAGCCGGACGGTTGCTATACACACTATGCGGATTGTGCTACTGTGCGGTTGACTGTATACGTGTTCATCGACGGTCGCGCATTTTATTGATGACGACAGACATTTAAATATTGATTTCGATACAGAAAAATATATAATTAAGATACAAAATGGGCCAGCAACCTGACCTTTTTATTGTTTACTATCTACTTGCTCTCATCGCGTTTTTTCAAACACGGATGCACCCAGTACATTTGTCTTTGTTTCTTTTTCTTTATATAACGCGAATAAATATAATAAATAGTTGTGATGCCTTCGAAGTATATCCACGAAATGAGTCGATTCAACCGTAAACCGCGACGGTTTCTCGATCACACGTTCCGGTTGCGGCTGCGGCTACCCGCCATTCGGCTAGCCGCGAGCGCAACATTTTTCTGTATCGAAATCAATATTTAAATGTCTGTCGTCATCAATAAAATGCGCGACCGTCGATGAACACGTATACAGTCAACCGCACAGTAGCACAATCCGCATAGTGTGTATAGCAACCGTCCGGCTGACCGTCATTCGGGCCGCAGCGCTCAGAACGACCGGAGCGGTCGGCCGGCAGCCGCATCGCAGTGCGTATGAATACTACGTTTTCATACATATTTTTAATTGCGGTCGGCCGGACGGCTGGCCGCATTGCGGCTAACCGCATAGTGCGTAGGTACCCTTAAGGCATCAAGATACATAAACAGCCGAACAGCTGATACCTACCTACCTACCTCCAATAGCGTCTCACGTCGGGGTGAATAATGAACAGCCGATAACTTCAACCAATAGCGTTCGAGGTTATTAGTAAAATCCCTGATATAGTCAATAGCGGTATCGCAGGTCGATAGTGGCTCCCCCGAAATATAAAATAAATAAAATAAGCAATTTATAAGATCTATATATTACGTCAAGTTCGTAAGGTGTGGAAGATGCACACTTAACATCTCACAACCGGCACACAAAATAGAGTGCATAATTTTGGATTATGCAGTCATTTCAAATTGTCTCGCGTCGCTTGAGTCCTTGTAAAAACATAATTAAGTAATTCAGGTAAGGTTGAATTTGCAAAATCATAAGTTTATGGCATAACTAGGGGTAATGGGTCGGCTCGCCCGGGGTAGTACCACCCTCTCACAGAAACACCGACGCGAAGTAACAGTGCTTGCATTGTTGCGTTTCGTTCGGTCAGAGGAGCGCCGGATACACACCTTCCCTCCCCTTTACCCACCCCCCCACTCCCCTCTCCACCAAACACAGGCTGGCAATGCACTTACGACTCCCCTGGTGTTGCAAGTGTCTATGGACAGTGGTGATCACTTAACATCAGGTGCCCCACCTGTTTGTTTGCCTCCTATAATATAAAAACAATCTGTAACCACGTATGTATATTGGAGAGTTTTTACTTTTATTCGAGACTGTGCGTCTTGGATTTTGATATGTCAATGGTTAGTAACAAATTATCACTCGTGAATGCGCGTTCACGCTTTCACGCATTCTGCCCCGCACACTCCAATCGCGAGTGAAAGAACGGTTCGTACAAAGGAGGCTAATCAATTTTGCAAGTATAATAATGTTTTTCAAAAATAAATTGACATATATTTTAACATTGTTGACATGTATATTATTAACTATTAGGTATTTAATACAAAATACAATTTTGTATTAATTAGGTTTTGATGAGTTAACATTACACACTCGTTTTTTCCCTATATCATCAGTATTATGAGCTTCTAGTCGCAAATTGTAATGTATTATTTATATAGCACGACCCTACATTATTATTTATGATGTTGTTCGACACCCCTTACATCCCATGTTAGTCTGCTTCGAAATAAACAGTTATAATTAATTATATGACCTGTTTCACTTACAAACTAGAAATGCTATAATAACAACTTCCTCAATTTTATGCCGTGGCCGTCGATGAGGAAATTGTAGTTTTAGCAAAATATTTAAAGGACGTAAATAACATTAATTAAACAAATCGTAAAGGATTTTCCACCACTCTGCCGCTCTTTGTGCGAGTAATTATTGCATCATCGGCGTTCCCAGCGTCAACGTTCAACACATACACTGGTTTTAACCTGTGTATACTTATGAATGTTATTCTATCGTCTATTTTGATCGTATAGACCTTCCCGCGACGTGTAATCACCAACATTAAATATTTTTATATGAAAGCTACGACGTACCGAGTCATTACGTACGAATACCATTGCCCACTTATCTAAATCGGGTTGAATAAACAAAAACTTCGACGTCTGGCGAGATGTCAGTTTAACTCGTAAACTACCAATTGCTGTTTTTAATTGATCAACATATATATATATAATATATAATATATAATTGTAGCACGGCATAATGACTGCACATAGCCGGTCACCGCTGTCATGCGGGTCTGCGAAAAGCTGGATATGCACAGGTTGATCCCGAAACGCGACCCGCAGGAGCGAATCACTATGGCGGGCTTTTTCGCCATATACATGCGACCTCTCCTCAATTCTAACTTTTCTCATCTAAATTTACTATTATTTACATTAATAGATATACCAAATTTATTAAATCTCGAAAAAACAGCCTTCAAGTGCTTTTTATGTTCTTCTGCCCCGTCAGAAGCAATTATGTGTAGTGGACTAGCTCCCGCGCTCTTTAATGCTCTACGTCTACACTATACTCGGTCATGATCCTAAACTTTTATTTTATCCTTTTTTTTTAACGTGGGGAAATCCCTTATGGTTACGCCACCCTCCCGGGGGAGAGGGTGGGTTATGTCCGAGTCGCACGGACTAAAACCCCACGGTGTACGTCTGCCGCTATAGTTGGGGCGGCACGAGATCTCTATAGACTTCATCGTGCCGCCCCAGCGGTTGGCCCAGTAGCGAAAGCGCCGCCGCCGGGCCCCGTCTTGTTAGGAGACAGCCGGGTACACACCAGCCGTCTCCTCCTTCCGCCGGACCTGTGTAATGGGAAGATGGGTCCCCCGACCCATCCTCCCCGGTCCAGAAACTTTTATTTTATCCTAACAATACCTGTCAGGTGGCAATGTTTAGGTTGATCCTTGTAACATACTAGGTTTGTCACATCTGGAATTTCATTTAACAACGAGTGCCATGGGCTATTATCATCAATCGTTTTAATAGTCGCAGTACAATCGCCACATATGATGGATGCGATAACCTTAAGATTAGTCAACTGGTCAACCAACTTACGTTCATTTAAGTCTACTAGAAGCTTATAATATTAAAAAAAAATAGTGCGGCGAGTCCCTTCGCGCGGAATAAATTAAACTTCGTAATGTGGAAATGAAAATAGGAAGGGTTAGAAATTGATTTTTAGTGAAATCATATTGTTTCTTTAAGACAAACTTTATTAACATTGCTTAAAATTCACAATTGATCGCATCTTTTAATTATCATTTTCGAGTGGAGAAATATCCAAATCTATAACATTTACAATGTGATTATGATAATTAAAGTAAGATACGAAATGTTTGAGTTCTATTTTTTCAATATTTCTTGCAAAAACTGCATCAAAGAATATTGGACGCTACTCATTGCTAACGCTCGCGCTGGCCTGTAAACAGGTATATTACGCGCATGCGTTCGAGTGCCACGCATTCACTCTGGTTCTGTCTCTTTCAGGGTGAATCCCTTAGCGTTAAACGATTAACGCAACAATGTTGGAAGTCGCATTAGAAGTCTCACTTCTAAAGTTTGCACCTAAAATTGGTTGCTTAACATCCACAACGATTTTTTTTTCTCGAACTGACTACACTATTGACCTGGCATGGTCTTCACAGCTTCACCGGACTATCCCCAACGATACGTTCTTCTCAAAGTAAGATTAAGTGTCAAAGTACAAGTGCCGTATGTATTGATTTCCGTACCGTTTGCTGCGAATTTGTAATTGTCACTAATTTTATTACACTAGATTTCACAAAACTTTTTGGGAACACTGATATATTTGCACATAACCGGTAATTAGCAAAATCTATACAGCCTTCTGCCAAGTCTAATTTATCGACTGCGATTTCTTCTCACAATTACAAGGTTGCATGCACCTGTTAGCCTCTTCAGCATACCTGTAATGGTAGAAACATAGCCAATCCTTATTGTTGCGGCTGCGACTTTCTTTGGACCTGCTCTTACCGCGTGACCTTGACTGACCGAATTTCCGCCGATTGTTGCGGTGTTGCTACCTGCCTCGGCGGGTCAACTCCTGTACCTCTAGCACAAACTTGGCGATTTGTGCTGCTAAATCTGGCTGAGGAGTTGCACTCGTACGGGCTACTTCAACAACATCTATCGGTCTAGTCATCTCCATGATTTTGTCGGCAATGACTGCCAAACTCTCTAGATCTTTCACGTCGGTGATGGTAAATGCCCGACAACATAATCTTGAGAGTCTCATCAGGAATTTTGTTACAAGCTAGGTCCTCATACGCCGCAGTAGTTGCAACTATTTTTAACTGCCCAAATCCATCGCTCCTAATAATTTTTGAAGTTGCCGAGCTTCACTTTCCTCGAAAACTTGCAAGAGCTTCTGTTTTAAACGATTCATACTTGTTCTCCGTTGGTGGGTCAGGTAGTAAGCCGCTGACCCGTTCAATTGCATTCTTTACTATTGAATGGTCACTACCAGGTTCTGCTTGGCTGCGTCACTGAGTTTTTGAGAGTATATAGTGGCTTCAAAATGGACAAACCATAATCGTGGTTTCACGTTTCACCTCTGTAAGGTATACTATAAGGAATATACTGTAATGTATAGGTTGTATTAAGTCCTTACATTATTAGTTAATGTGTTCTAAATATGGGTAGTTCTGTGGATTGAATGATATACGACATACATGACAGATGGTTTATTGCACGCGTACGCCTACGTACCGAGCGTAACCATGACTGGCTGACTGGCCGCTACAACAAGCTGCCATAGAATAAAAATACGCTTTGTGTATTTATTTTTTCATGAAATTCTTTTGAATGTGGGTGATGATTTAAATAGAGATGTACTAATTCATTTGAAAATTTGGAATGGTCCATCAAAATTCGTCCGTGCAAACAACAGTCACCAAAAGATTTTTTATTTATACCATTAGGAACGTGTTCCTCGGGGAAATTAACCACAATGGATACATAAAATTTCAAATGTTTCTAAAGATATACTAATGGCACATTTATATGACGATGAACAACAATGAAGTTCTATGGCTCTACGAAGTCTTCCGTTTTGATGTCTTTATGCTTCTAATCAGTCTTCTCGTTTTCCATAATTTTCAGAGGTCACGCTACCGCAAATCTTGTAGATGTCACTCCTGTGGTTGCTCATTTTCAGTAGATATACAATATACATTGTACCCCCAAGCTATAACGAATACTGTAGACGTCACTCCGGCTCCTTGTTAGTTTCCGTAGCCACACATTGTGTCGACCGCAGTTGTAAATCTTGTAGACGTCACTCCAGTTTGTTTGTCATTTTCAGTAGCTACACGTTGTGCCCCAAGCTGTCGCGAATACTCTAGATGTCACTACCGTTCCTCGTTTGATGCAGTAGCCAAACGTTGTCTCGCATGCTGCCGCAAATCTTGTAGATTTCGTTTCCGTTGTTCATCTTTCTCAGCTTCCACACGTTATTGATATAAATGTCCAAAAGGTTATATTTTAGGGAGCTTAATGAAACACAACCGTACTGCAAGACGCCTATAATCGGAGAGACAGCAAGATGACAACTTAAAACTACTTACGCTAAAATATGATATATATATATCTACCTACATATATTACAGTTAAAATGCATGTTCTCGTGAAACATCTAAGGCATAAAACCTTTCTGCTCGTCGTCGCACCCTGTTCAGGATTCCGAGTCTCCGAGATGCAGTGGAGATCACGCTCTGTATATAATCCCTGGGATTGAGGTCGCTGCGAATATCTATGCCTAAGATATTGAGACTGTCACTCCTGTTGTTGCTCATTTTCAGTAGATATACAATATACATTGTATCCCAAGCTATAACGAATACTCTAGATGTCACTCCCGTTCCTCGTTTGATGCAGTAGCCCAACGTTGTGTCGCACGCTGCCGCAAATCTTGTAGATTTCGTTTCCGTTGTTCATCTTTCTCAGCTTCCACACGTTACAATGCATGTTCTCGTGAAGCATATAAGGCATAAAACCTTTCTGCTCGTATAATGTTAGTTAACTTTTGCTAGTATCTTCTATATATATCTACCTACATATATTACAGTTAAAATGCATGTTCTCGTGAAACATCTAAGGCATAAAACCTTTCTGCTCGTATAATTTTAGTTAACTTTTGCTAGTGTCTTCTTTTAGTAGCATGTATGGGACGAGCGGAAACCTGATTGAAATATGAGCCTTGACTGTGCGAAGTTTGAGAATTCCAGACAATAATATAATTATATTATTATTATTATTATAAATTTAAATGTTTTATCAATAACAAGCAAAACAATTTGATTTTCTTAGTCTAACTTCAAACCCATTGAGGCAGACCTCTTCAACGCCTTAATCATTGGGCCCTGGAGCCGATGCGACTTCCGGCATACATTATAAATTGTGGCGACTGACTCGCCAAACGTTAGACGCCCTGACCTTCCTAAAGCAGGTCTCCACGGAGGCGACCTCTCAGGGCGATAGAATATTGGCAGTGTCCTTCCGGAGGAAGTCGTCTCGCAGAAGGAAGCGGCGGAGAGGGTCCGTGAGCGGGATCCTCAAAGTGACCCTCTCCGCCAACGGAGGACGGGCAGGAGGAGGCGGTAGTTTGACCGCCTCCTCCCACCGTAGCTGGACCTAGAGAAGATGG
>MU161217.1:1419-30062 GCA_015888305.1 Antheraea pernyi | reverse complement strand
TAAACACCGGAGCATAATCTGTGCATAGTTCGTAAAAGGAATCTGGTTGGCGGACCTTGCTGCACGCCCGTTGGTGCACGCGCACGAATACCCGCGCCACAACGTCCATTCTTCGAAATCAGATACAACAGTTCTCTGTGCGTGGTCTTACGCGAAAGTTACGATTTTCTCCTGGCGGTTTTACGAGCCCCAAAAGACCAATATTCGTGACAAGCCCTATCGTGCAATCGTGCTGTACACGGAATAAACAAAAACCAGCGCCTTGGAAACCCAGTATCCAGAATATTGCGGCTCGACACCTCGAGAAAGCAGGTACGTCACCACAATATTCCTACGATACATATAGACAATTTAGATTTACATTCTATTATATATGTACGTATGGATGGATGGATAAACATACTAAACTATTAAGTTTTGTTAATAAGTTTTGCTAAATTGATAATGTATTTGGTCATTACTAATTAAACCACTATTCGTATATTATTTTCCGGGAACGCTTCTTGTAACCTCTAGCAAATTATTAATTATAAACCATTAGGATACACGACTTTATTGTACATGTTTAATAGTTTACTTATTGTGTTTGTTGGAAGCGTACGTTAGTTAATTAAATCAGAAATGGGAGACCGCGTCGGTTACATCTTGTTATTATACATTTTACTGTTTCACTTTAAAACAATTTACGGCCAAAAAACACTTTTTAATCTTACAAACTCTAATGAAAGTTTAAATAAACCAAGCGATCCGGAAATATGTAAGATTAAAACTTGCATCAACAAATGTTGCCCTGAAAATAGATATGTTGTAAGTATTCGAGGTGTGAAAACTTGTATAGAATACAAGAATAATTTTACGTTTGATTTCTCAAGTATATACGTATATGACAAAGATATGACTCGGGTAATGACGACAATCGGAAATTCGACTGAAATGCATTTGGTACCTGGAAAATTTTTGAACGACAGATTTAAGAGAATCTCTTTCAACGGTGGAGGTTTTCCAGGATACAATACTTATTTAACTGAGGTGAGTTAACATTTTTATATATATTTCGTTTTTGCATGTTAGACTATAACATCGTCATTTTAACATGACATGAGATTGTGGTCTAACGATAAAACCTATAAAAGTCATCATCTTCTTACTCCTTCTTTCTTAGAGACACGTTGAAACTATTAATGGTTTCAGCATGAATGGGTCGACTCGCCCGGGGTAGTACCACCCTCTCATAGAAAACCGACGTGAAGTAACAGTGTTTATATTGTTGCGTTTCGTTCGGTCAGTGAGATCACCGGTGATCGCGCCCCCCAAACATGAAAGCGGCTTTAAAGGTAAATATACCCCAGGGGGGTACCAGCACGTACCGTGACGTAGAATCCCCCCCTGAGCGTTCTCGCTCAGGCTGCCCCTCGTACTCTGGGGAGGGCAAAAAACCGGCGCCATTTGTCATGGCGAAGGGCAATAGCAAACGTAAGTCTACGGCACCCCCTCCCACGTTTCGCGTGGAGTTTTGCAACATAAAGGGAATCCACTCAAATATCAGCTCCGTCCAACACCACCTTGAGACGGAGAGGCCGGCCTTGGTTTTTCTAACGGAGACTCAAATATCGTATCCCGGCTACATAATTGAGCATGCTTTCGTGCCTCGGGCTGAGGTCTGCGCGTTTATCAGGGAGGATATATGTTTCCGTCGCCTTACGAATCTTGAAGGTAAAGAGCTTTCACTACTAATACTCCATGTAGACTGCGTCGACCATCCACGCGTCTATGCATGTCTGTACCGGTCACATAGCGGTAATACCGAGACGGAACGCCTCATGAACCACGTTCAAATGGTGACTGACATAGCTCTTCAACAAGTCCCATCCGCTGAGATAGTGGTTCTTGGCGACTTTAACGCCCACCATGCCGAATGGCTAAGCTCACGTACCACAGATCACGCGGGGAGATCTGTTTTCGACTTTGCTCTGGCGTCCTCCATAAAGCAACTGGTTACCTCGCCTACGCGGATCCCAGATGTGGAGGAACAGACGCCTTCCCTGTTGGATCTTTTGCTGAACACTCATCCGGACAGTTAACGGATTACCGTTGATGCCCCTTTAGGCTCTTTGGACCATTGCTTGATCCGAAGTAACGTGTCCCTTACGCGCCCATTGCGCCCGCAATCAGCAGGCAGCCGCCGAGTTTGGCATTATAGGTTGGCTGATTGGGATAGTATGCGAGCTTTCTTCGCATCTTTCCCCTGGGGGCAAGTTTTCTTCTCATTATAAAGCCGTAACCGACGCCATACTACAAAGTATGATCTTAGTTATCCCTAATTCCGTAGTGCCCGTTGGTGGCAAAACTCAAGCTTGGTTCGGTCATTCCTGCAGAATGGCTAAACGCCGGAAGCAAAAATGCTACCAAGCTTGGGTTGACGCGTTGATGTCAAAGGATGTAAATACCAGTGCTCTCAAAAAGGAGTATAACGTTGCCTCCAGGTCTTTCAAAATAGCGATTTCCTTAGCAAAGTCCACCCTCATTGGCAGAATTGGTGAGAGAGTGGTTCGTCTTCCATCATGAACTCGGGCATTCTGGTCTCTCACCAAAGCCGCCCTAGGAAACTTCAGTCTGCCATCGTTCCCACCATTGCGGAAGGACGACCATCTCGTTGGCCTACGGCGCAAAAGACAAAGCCGAACTTCTTGGCTGCCTTTTTGCATCGAATTCGACTCTAGATGACAAGGGGAAGTCTCCACCGAACATAGCGCGTTGCAAAAGCTGCATGCCCAATGTGCAGTTTTTACAAAAACATATACGCAAAAAACTCTTCTCCTTAGACATCAGGAAGTCAAGTGGACCCGACGAGATTCCCGCAATTGTGCTAAGGACATGTGCTCCAGAACTGGTTCCAGTTCTTGCAAGTCTTTTTTGGTACTCCTATTGTACAAGCGTTGTGCCAGTATCTTGGAAGTCTGCTTCTGTGCACCCGATCCCAAAAAAAGGTGACCGCTCAGAGCCGTCGAACTATAGGCCAATCGCCATCACTTCCTTGCTTTCCAAAATAATGGAGTCCATTATTAACTGCCAGCACTTGAAGTACCTAGAAGAGAACCAGCTTATTAGCGACCATCAATATGGCTTTCGCCATCGTCGCTCAGCTGGTGACCTTCTAGCCTTCCTGACACATCGATGGGCGGAGGCAGTCGAAAGCAAGGGTGAGGCCATAGCCATAAGTTTAGACGTAGCGAGGGCTTTTGATCAGGTTTAGCACAAAGCGCTTCTCTCGAAGCTTACTTCCTTTGGACTTCCCGGGAAGGTATCTAGCTTCCTCACGGGCCGAAGCATAAAAGTCGTAGTCGACGATGCATGCTCCGATTTGAAGTCTGTGAATGCTGGTGTCCCACAAGGCTGTGTACTACTTTCTTCTGTATATCAATGATATGTTGCAAGTAAGCAACATTAATTGCTATGCAGATGATAGCACTGGGGATGCTCTATACACTGGCCATGCTAATATTTCACGGAAACGCGTTGTTGAGGGCCGGAATCAACTTGTGTCTGAAATGGAGACGTCACTCGAACACGTCTCGCATTGGGGTAGATAAAACTTGGTCCATTTTAACCCTACAGAGACAAAAGTTTGCGTCTTTACCGCGAAAAAGACAAAGTTTGACGTAATGCCTAGCTTTCAGGGAGTCCCCTTAGTCGTCAAGCCCAGTATTAGTACCCTCGGCGTTGACATATCGAGTGATGTTCAGTTTGGCGGTCATTTGGAAAGCAAAGCATTGTTGGCCTCCAAAAAACTAGGTGTCCTTAATAGGGCAAGACAGTATTTAACACCAGAACATCGTTTACTACTTTATAAAGCGCAAGTCCACATGGAATACTGTTCTCACCTTTGGGCTGGAGCGCCTCAATATCAGCTGCTTCCGTTTGACCGCAACCAGCGTAGAGCGGCTCGAATCGTCGGCGACGAGATAATATTCGATCAGCTCGACTCATTGACACTGCGTCGAGACATCGCGTCTCTTTGCATTCTTTATCACATTTACCACGGCGAGTGTTCAGAGGAGTTGGATATTATAGGGGGCAATCGAACAGGCGGGTCACCTGATGGTAAGTGATCACCACCTTCCATAGACGCTAGCAACCCCAGGGGAGTCGCAAGGGCGTTGCCAACCTCTGTTGGGGAGAAGTAAAGGAGTGGGGAGGGAAGGGAGAGAGGAAGTAGGCTTCCGGCGCTCTCACTGACCGAACGAACGCAACAGTGCAAGCACTGTTACTCCACGTCGATGTTTCTGGGAGAGGGTGTTAGTACCCCAGGCGAGCAGACCCATTCATGCTGAAACCAGTAATAGCTACAGCGTGGCTCTACCACCTATAAAGACTATATGACTATAACCTTATAAGCCTCCAATTCCTTGGGTGCAATGGAGACACCCTAGGCTTACTCTCTCTGCACGCCAGCGATATAGTGCCGCATGAAACCTATAAAAGTTTATATCCAAAAACTGAATCAATAAAGATCATTTATAATTTCAGGACGGTGTATTTAACTTAGAGGTACATAACACGTACGAAAGGTGGATTCCAATTGAGAAAGATCATTTTTGTGTTGATTATCAAATATCCCGTAAAGGTAAACTACCGGCGGTACGTGTTTGGATAGAGTGGAACATACCTGTTACAGCGAAGGGCGATATTACTGAAATGAGTAAGATATTCTTTATTTATCTATTTACCTGCGTTAGAATTATTTAAAGTTGCAAAACATCGTAATTTATACACAATGAATATAAATTATAAATTAATCATGTTCATAATTTATATTTATTGCAAAAGCATCATATATCATCATCATCATATAATCGATAATTAATATCAAATGCTTCCTCCTTCCATGTTTCAGGTTCACTAAGACCGACAACAATTTTTTAGGTAATAGTGTTAGGTTTTATAACAAAACCCCAAAGCATATTACAGATTTGCCGGTTAGTTAAGCACCATTTCAAGTGGGTTTTAATGTCTAAAATGGTGGGTGGATAAATATGTGAACGATGGCAATGTCTGGAATTGACTTCTCTCTGTGCATCCACTAAAAATGATTGTAACGTATAATGTCTTATATAATATATATATAAATATATATGTTAAAAAGATGTACCCGATCGAGTTTCTTGCCAGTTCTTGCCAGGATTGTTTTCCGAACCGGTAGCTCTGACGTTTATAATCCCCTGCCTAGGGCCTAAATTGAATAAAGTATTTTTGATTTGATTGGATTTGTTTGTTTACGAATCAAAATAACGGATACAGTGTGTATGAAGAATATAGCTGGCTATTCGTCGAAGGCCTAGAAGTTATAAGGATCTAAAAGTTATACTAGACCCCCATCTAACAGTAGAATTTTATATTTTCTTTAAAACTAAATTTCAATATTGGCAGCCCTAAGAATAATTGAGGTAGCAAAAAGAAATCTTTTACCGAACATTAATAATAATTTTATATATTATTAAGTGTGCTGATACAATAGGAAATTTGCACGAAAATTGTAATGATAAATAAATATTAATAATTCAATAAAATTGTTTTGAGAAGTGCATTCCTTAAAGGTGCATATATACCAGGTGATAAGTGAAAATGATAATATCAAAAGAAATACTTATAAATAACAAAGAGAACCTTAGTTAAAGTTTGTTCTAAAACTTTCAAAAGTATGGATACAAACATAATAAACCTAGGTGTAATAACCGGTGCCGAAAGCTGCAAGGGACGACCTGGAGTTAATAACCTTCGATAATAATACATATGTCGGAGTAGATATATAGAGGCTGTAGAGCAGAGCACACGGATGGCATTATCCTCCATTTGTATGTATTTTCACAACACGACCGACACTATGAAATGAAACGACGACTTCTTCGATTCTTGTTGTTTTTAATAATGATTTTACAATAATCTCAGAGACAATGCACACAGAGACAATAATTATCACTTAGCAACAATAACGATAGATCTCACAATCGCAGTAACAATAATGAATAATGAATCTTGCACAACCTCGTACAAGCACTTTAAATGTATCGCTTTCCTTCACCTGCCGATAAACCAAGTGAAGGAAGTCGTAGTTTAACGAAATACTTAATCTACGATTTTGAACATAGTTACACTTTATATTCGCTAATAATTCCAATTATAAATAAATAACGATTTTAACATTATACATTGAATTAATTACGTTGTCTTAAATAATTCACAGTTCTAACAACTGAAGTACTTTAGAGATTCTTATTTGCTTTAAAACCATTTTAGATCAACCAATAATTCTAGTAATCATAAAGTAATACTAATAACATTGCACAATGCCAATTGGTTTTAATTACATTTTTATTCATTTTAAATAGCAACTTTACCATTCTATCTCGACTGCAGATAGAATGTATTTCCGGTTTTAATAAATAACAAAAGGTTCCAAATGTTACTTAAATCTAGAATAATTCTATTACAATTTCACAAGTCCGATTTTAATTATCGTGACACTAATTTAGGTCTACTTTAAATCAAGTATCAAATCAAGTTAGAAATATTATCGCACAACGCCACTATTTCTTAAGATGGTGTCACGCGTCGAGTGTGGCGTGACACCGGTTATTTAGTGACTTCTATCAGTGCTTATGTGAATAAACATGTGGAATTCTTATAAGTTATGAACAGTTTAAAGTAACCTAAATTACTCAATAATTTAGAATAAACCACATTAACAATAATTAAATAGAAGAGTATTAACAGTACGTTGCCAATATTGATTACAATAGAAAATAATACTTATATAATAGATGGCGCTGTTAACAAACACCTGTGATAATTCGAATCTTCGTAAGATTCTGTAATAAGATATGCGTTACTATTTATGTATTAATTTCGACTGCTGAATGCTCCGACTGCTGGATTTGCTCCCACTATAACACATACAATAGCCCATTTTTTATACTTATTATACGAAAAATTATTATAGATGTGCCGACTATTCGGCAAAGAGCGCCGACTATCCGGCTATATTATATTTTTATACAATTTTTTTTCTAGAAAACTTCAATTATAAGTTACGTCTATTGGAAAGTCATTTCGAAAAAGAAACGACATCAGTCCATAAGCCAGAAGCTGAGGCTGACCTATGTGAGTACATAATAATTGAATAACATTAAAACAGGAGTTTTTGGCGAGATCTTAGTCTGTCATGTAGTAGTTAGTGGCTTTTATATTTTATTCATAACTAGCTGACCCGGGTTACTTCGTTTGCACCAAATCGGTTATTACCGGTTTCAATTGTATTTTTAAACGCGAAAATCCTTCAATAACCTATAACCCGATTGCAGCGACACCTACTGTTTCCAAATGTGAATCCAAACTATCCAGGGGAGTCCTATTCAAACACATATCCAGTTGGTATCTGAGAAATCTTTTAAAATAAGCCTAGAACCCGTTCGCAGCATCACCTTTTTTTTTTTTTTTTTTTTTTTTTTTTTTTTTTTTTTTTTTTTTTTTTTTTTTTTTTTTTTTTTTTTTTTTTTTTTTTTTTTTTTTTTTTTTTTTTTTTTTTTTTTTTTTTTTTTTTTTTTTTTTTTTTTTTTTTTTTTTTTTTTTTTTTTTTTTTTTTTTTTTTTTTTTTTTTTTTTTTTTTTTTTTTTTTTTTTTTTTTTTTTTTTTTTTTTTTTTTTTTTTTTTTTTTTTTTTTTTTTTTTTTTTTTTTTTTTTTTTTTTTTTTTTTTTTTTTTTTTTTTTTTTTTTTTTTTTTTTTTTTTTTTTTTTTTTTTTTTTTTTTTTTTTTTTTTTTTTTTTTTTTTTTTTTTTTTTTTTTTTTTTTTTTTTTTTTTTTTTTTTTTTTTTTTTTTTTTTTTTTTTTTTTTTTTTTTTTTTTTTTTTTTTTTTTTTTTTTTTTTTTTTTTTTTTTTTTTTTTTTTTTTTTTTTTTTTTTTTTTTTTTTTTTTTTTTTTTTTTTTTTTTTTTTTTTTTTTTTTCCACGCAGCACACTCAGACAGAGTGTGCTGCGCGGTATCTTCGGCTGCGCCGCACTCGTGGCAGGCGGCGGTCGGCTCCCTGCGCACCAGCATCACCTACCGTGTCCAATTAAGATAAAAACTAAACTACATATATTGGCGATAAATGTTTTCCCATGACCTCTTAGATTGCTCCTGTACCATTCACCTCCGCACCCGTTTACTATTCGCGTAGAGCCAGCGGCAGCGACAACGCAATAATTATGCTGACTTATAGTTTATATTTCGCATTATCTTCTGATTAACTTCATTAATTAACATACTGTAAAAATTAAACGTTATCTACATTCAATTTCTATTTTGATTTAGTTGTTTGTTTTATAAGAATTTGTAAAGTAAACTAAATCTTGTCATATTTATTTTACTTCTGACATATAAATCATCTTTTTGGCTGAGATATGGTGTCGCAGACTGTTTTGTAAAAGTAATGAATATTCTTGTTATAGATTCTATTCTGATATTTCAAACTGTTCAAGCAGCGCAAGCCATATAATAGAATTTTTGCCAATTTCGATTACATTTCATGTGTTTAATTATTGAAACTATATATTTTCCAAAATATCTATAGCACTGTCGGATGATATACCTTTCTAACAGTGAAAGAATTTTCAAAATTGGATCAGTAGTACCAAGGGCTCCCCGAAAATAAAACTTTACCTCTATTTCTAATATTAGTATGGATATAGCATAGTATGATAATTGCAAACACCTCAACTAATTATTTTAATCGTAGATTCACAAACCGGAACCCAACTATTTCAAGACTCAACAATATTTAGAAAAAATTGAAACAGCACACTTACTGACAGATCTATAGTTGAGATCAATTTTCTACAATTTAATGTAACTATTATCCAGGTGTATATTTTGGGAAAAAATATTGTCACCTTTGTTTAGCAACGCCACCTCTAGTTACATTTTTGAAATTAAACATTGTAATGAAACTTAACTTGACTTTTTGGCATCCGCCACACTATTCACCATACAGATAATTTTTTTACCGTACGTCAAGAACATGAAATATGAAGATGAGAATTTGTATGTCAGAAGTGTACTCAAAATTTCAAGTTTATAAATAAATCGATTTTAAGAAATATACATAAAGAAATATTTTTTTATACAATAAAATAAATGTAACAACATATAAGTAACAGTTTCGTTTACACGTACATATTTTTCGACTTTGTCGACATGGTATTATCGAAGTGAACTTTCTTTAGAATCGTTATGGTTTGAAAATCAATGGAAAGAAAATGCTTTATGGAGGGAATTGTGACTTGAACTAGTAGGTAATGTGGTCAAATCACTTGTTTCTTCACCTCCATTGCGTTTTTAATATAAAGACACGTGGACTGTATTTTTAGCGGTCTACGAGGGCAGGGTATTACGGATACATACTCAATCGTAGGATTCAAAGGTATATAATTAATTGAGCTGGGAAATAGAAACACTTATTTCGCAAAAGTGCGACCGACCGGTGGTTTCAGCGCTTGCTGCGGTGGAGAAACTCTTTTTTCAAAGCGCCTGATAATACGGTATTGCGTCCATATCCAGTGAGTAGGCGGGTCACAACATGTATTCTCACTCCGTACTTGTTCGTGACGCAGAGCGTTCACTTAATTGCGCGGTGCAAACGATAATGGCGGCGTGAAAGCACGCGTCCCTCTAGCGGTATGTTAAGGAAAAGGATTCTAGGCGTGGGAGAAGCAGAAGTTGCCCACGCGAATTACAAAAAAACTACTACTTTTAAGAAGCACTGGGATATGAAATAAACCAATTTTTTTAACTAATCTGTCGGATATATATAGCACAAAGAAATGTAACCAAAATCATAAAAAAAAAATTATGACAAATTTTTGACTTTCGTCCGTTTTCCTGGAGAATCCCTTGCGTTTTATGGGACAAAAAGTGTCATATATTATTTTATAATAATCCTAGCCCATCGAAATCAGCGCTGCAGTACTACTTACTGTATTGCAGATTTTTGCTGAATGGGTTCGCCAATTCTTGGACATATTTTTCATTTTTAAAATGTTTTTTTTTTCTGTCCAATTACTTTGTGTAATTTAATTTAATTGCATAGTTGTTCCAACAATAAGGTATTTCTTTCTTTCTGTCTTTCTTCTTTCTATTAGCTATCACTGTGTCAAGTTTTGTCAAAATTGGTTTAGTACTTTCAGAGTAATACGCGTTCACAGGTACAGACACACATAAACAGACAGATAGACAGACAAAAATTGTAAATAGATTATTTTTGGCTTCTATATCAATAAAAAAGTCCACCCGGTTATAATTTTCAAAAAGTATTTAATATGTAGTATAGGTGTTGGGGCCGCCGTCTGTCAATATGGCGACACCTCACGCACTCGTTCGTCACCGGCCCGCGGTTAGGCGGAGTGAGGCGTGATAAAGTAATATTAGTAATATATTAATATCAATACAGAAAGAACTTATATATATTAAAAAGATCTTGTAAAATACAAGCTCAGAAGACATTACAAGAATAACATAATTATTTTTAAAACAAATTTAAATATATGTCATTTTATTATATAAAATGACAGCCTCACTGACCACATTCAGATAATAGAGGTTTTAACACTGCCCCTTACTCGAGCATTAACTCTAATGTAAGAGTACAAAATAAAAATAAATGAAATATTAAATTAAACCTAAGGACTTTACAAAATAGTTATGTTTCACCTTAACTAGAGCTTTTGTCAAGAGTTCAGCCTCTAATTCAGTTGAGGATTTATAATTTAAGCTAACTATTTTAAGATCAATACATTCTTGTATAAAATTGATCTGAAAAAGGAATGTTATTCTGCTTTAACAAATAACCAAGAGCATAATATTATCACTGAAAGTAAAGCTTTTGTATCTAAAAATGCCCATAACCATTGATAAAGTAATATTAGTATTATATTAATATCAATACAGAAAGAACTTATAGATATTAAAAAGATCTTGTAAAAAACAAGCTCAGAAGACATTACAAGAATGACATAATTATTTTTTCAAAACAGATTTAAATATATGTATGTCATTTTATTATATAAAATGACAGCCTCACTGACCACATCCAGATAATAGAGGTTTTAACAAGGCAGAAATCAGGTGAGGTGAGGCGAGGCGACATTCCCCGGGGGTGGGCTGGCGTAGAACTCTCGAAGGTGGTAGCGAGAGCGCCGGTAGCCCGCCTCGGTGACGACAGCCGGATGCCAGTGATGTCTTGAAGGGGCCTCGATAATGTGCAATGATGCACGAGCCAGTCGATGAAGGTGTTGGTTTTGAAGCGGAGGTAGGGGTGGTCGCAAGAAAACACCGTGGTTCTCGTATAATGACCGCGTCCCCGAGCCAACAGAGCACTACTACTGACGATGAAGACTTCTCGATGTTAATATTCAATGTTATCTCAATGAGATGTACAAGCAGACTACGATGTTACTCTGATGCCTTGTGCAATCGAACTACGATACAGTATCCATTGTTACTTTCTTCTCGCGCGCCCCGGCTGGGGCGTTCGGGGAAACCATTCCAGGACGAATCCTCTTGACGGAGACTTCAATCGCCTCCAATCTTACTGGGAGTGTCATATTATTTGTGAATCGCCCCCCTGTTGATCGGGGGGGCGATGTGGCCTTCGGAGGCACGGCTTGCTCGCGACCCGCTCTAAGGAGCGGCCGGGTAGTCGCGCCTGAGCTGTTGTTTCGGTGATTTTGTGCGGGCCGCCTTCGCGGCCAGGCTGCTGCGTAGGTACCTAGAGAAGGATTCTCTCCAGGTACTCTACGCATGCCTTCTCGGCTTGTATTCCTGCCTGCTTTTCTTTCTTCGCGGCGGCTATTTTGACATACGAGATAAGCATTTTCTTTATCTCGGGCGTCATGTCTGTATCCGATGTTTGCGGGGGCTTCTTGCGCCGCGGCTGCTTGGCCGCTGCTCTTCTGGGAGGCGCGTCGTTTGCGGGGGCCATCAGGCTACCCGCAGCCGACTCCTCGACCATCACTGGGGCCGGGTTCGAGTCCGCCGTGCGCCTGGAATCACCTGTGCGGGCGACGGTCCCCGCTCGGCGGTTTCGGATCTCCCGTTTGAACACGGGGCAGGAAATCGTGCTGTTTGCGGGGTGAGCGCCCCCGCAGTTAGCGCAGGTGGCAGGCTCACCCCTCGGGCGTTCGCAAAAGTGAGCGGGGTGGGGCCCCCCGCACCGTACACAGGCAATCGGGCGGTGGCATTTCTGCGATGTGTGCCGGAACTGCTGGCACCGGTGGCATTGCGCCGGCCGGCGCTTCCCTCGCCATGCTTTGATGGTAATCCCGGTCATCGTCAAGAGCTCGGTAATATTGTAAATAGCCGGAATGAGGCCAGGCGTGCGTTGTAAGACGGCGTGGTAAATACACCCCATTCTACCCCCGCGTCCTTTTTTCGGCCGGACGTACTCCGCGGTGTGCCCCTTCACCCGCAAAGCTTCTACGATCGCGGCCGGGTCCGTCTCGACAGGGAGGCCGCGTATCGCGACCTTCAGGCTTCGTTGCGTGGGGAGGGTGTATGTACACCAATACACCCCCTCCTGTTTGTCGAGGTATTCTTGGAGCACCCTATATTAGTTGGCATCCGCGGGTATGAAGCGGATGCCTTGTTCGTAGGGGCGTGCATTCGGGGGATGTCCTAGGAGTGTCGATAGTTGCAAAAAGTGCGTAACCCAGTCGGGCAGACTCTCCACGACGATTGGCAGCTCTTCGCAAGGTCACTTGTTATGGGCGTCTGTGATTGGTCGGTTGCAGTGGTTAGGGTTAAATTAGGGTTCCGCAGTGATTGCGGAGGCTGCTTTGTTGACATCGGAGTTTGCATTGTTGACATGCTAGGCGGCGCTGTAATCGCCGCGTAAGAGGGTTGCTTGCTCGAAACAACCCTTCGCGGCACCGGTGCGGGTGCAGGCGCGCTCGGGGTGGCCGGGTGCGCTACCGGTATAGGCGTTCGCGGAGTCTGCTGCGTTGCAGCGGCTGCTGTGTTGCTTGTTTTTGTTTCAGACACACTGAGCTTAATTTTCTTGGCGCTCTCGGCGTCCAGGGAATCGCGATTGCAAGTGGCATACGGCGGTGGGCTCCCTGCGAGCTATCCGGTGCAGGTACCAACCGAAGCACCCGTGCCCGGTCAGCACCTGCACCAGACGGAACGTCAGGGAGCCCCATCTTCGACTACACCATTCCAGCAGGACCGGGCGGACGGCGTCGATAGTATAAACCACCTACTCTGCTCGGGGTGTACGAGGGTGACTTGATCACCCTCGCTCGGTTCATTGAAACCGAGGACCTGTCGGAGGGGATGGTGCGATAGATGGCTCTATATCTGCGAGTCCAGGAAACGGAGATCGAGAAAAAGAAGCTTTCGAAAACAGATATCGCAGCCCTTGAAGCTGCTACAAAGGGGCGATTACAACCCCCCGAGATCCCAAAACTGTGGCTCTCGACGAGTCCTGTAGGGTTTACTTTAAAAATTCAAAAGAGAAGTTCACTTATTTCAGTGTTTTAAGTTATCACTTATGTCGGCAGTCCATAAGACTGCCTCGATTTTGTTTGTTACGTTTGTAATTGTTATTGACGTCATAAAATTGTAATTGGCGTTTGTAAATGACAGGACAAGGTTTCTATGAAGAAAAATGTATGAAAAACCGTACGAAAAAGTAAAAAATTTACAATTTCAAAATCTCCATAGAAAAAGTGACTGAGTGAGTTATACAACAGACAAGACATAGATTGACACGTTCAGTTACTATTATATTTCTTTACATGGTCCTAATGTAAATAGGTGGTTTGGACCTTTTGTTTGTTAATTAGTACACCCGTGCAAAGCCCAGGCAGGCCACTAGCTTCTGGGGCGGCACGATGAAGTCTTTAGAGATCTCGTGTCGCCCCGACTATAGCGGCAGACGTACACCGGGGGGTTTTTAGTCAGTAGGAGTCTGACATACCCTCACGCTGCCCCCGACGGAGTGAGGGTATCCATGTAGGATTTTCCCCCCGTTACAAAAAAGGTGGTTTGACGGGCGGCAGTGTTCGCGGGTCGCGGGGCGGCGAACGGATGAATAGCACATTGGGTGTGCGGGTTCCGGGGGGGTAGCGGTAGTCGTCGGTCGAGCATCGGCGGGTTTCGTTGGCAAGCATATGGTCGTGCGTCGCGAGGACGTAGGGAGATCGGTTTTGCCCCGTGGAGGGCCTTTTTTATCACATCGACTCGGCGGAGTCGACGAGGCAGCGCTAGCGGGGCGCATCGTCGCGTAGGTCGGAGTGCGCGCGGTTCACTCAGACGACCTCGAACGCGTGTGGACGACGGAGCAGTCCTACAATACAGTACTTTTTTTTTTTTTTTTCTCGAACTGACTACGCTATTGACCTGGCAAGGTCTTAACAGCTTCACCGGACTACTAAGGCGAGCGCTTAAGGCACTCAGCCGATTTTTGTTTTGGCAACCAGCTCAAGGGTGCACGGCACACCTCGGCTTGGCTGTTGCCTGTTCATGCAATTCGCGACCTATCAAAGCTAACCTAAGTTAAAGCTATACTATTCATACAAATAAGAGTTGTTGAAACATATATGTGTACCAAGCATACATATCTCAACAACTCCTATGTGTATTTTGTATTGGAAAAGATTCTAAACTATTACAGTTCGATACGGGAAAAAAAAAGAAAAACCCATCCACTTGTACCCATCCATGTGTAAGCGTGTGAGCGTGCACGTGTGTGGAGGTGATGTGTGTAATGTTGTTGCAGTGATGTATGGGTGTGTCACTGTATCGCGCGAGCAGCGCACTCAAGGGCTCCCTGCCGAGGGAACGAACCTAGGCTTGAGCCGTTGCCGAGGGGGGCCTACTCTGGTGTGCGGGAGCGAAACTCGAAGACGCCGGTCCCTCTAAGAAGAATTTTAATACGTCGCCAGTGAGTTGCGTGACGGAGCCACGCACACCTAAATGACGACGCCTATTTAGCAGGCTAGAGTCTCGTTCGTTACCGGAATTAACCAGACAAATCGCTCCACCAACTAAGAACGGCCATGCACCACCACCCACCGAATCAAGAAAGAGCTGTTAATCTGTCAATCCTTCCGGTGTCCGGGCCTGGTGAGATTTCCCGTGTTGAGTCAAATTAAGCCGCAGGCTCCACTCCTGGTGGTGCCCTTCCGTCAATTCCTTTAAGTTTCAGCTTTGCAACCATACTCCCCCCGGAGTCCAAAATCTTTGGTTTCCCGGAAGCTGCCCGCCGAGCCATTGTAGTAACGTCGGCGGATCGCTAGATGACATATTTACGGTTAGAACTAGGGCGGTATCTAATCGCCTTCGAACCTCTAACTTTCGTTCTTGATTGATGAAAACACCTTTGGCAAATGCTTTCGCTGATGTTCGTCTTGCGACGATCCAAGAATTTCACCTCTAACGTCGCAATACGAATGCCCCCAGTTATCCCTATTAATCATTACCTCGGAGTTCTGAAAACCAACAAAATAGAACCGAGATCATATTCTATTATTCCATGCACGAAATATTCAAGCAGCATTTTGAGCCCGCTTTGAGCACTCTAATTTGTTCAAAGTAAAATTGTCGGCCCACCTCGACACTCACCGAAGAGCACCGCGATAGGATTTTGATATTGAACCGTCGTTTTACCGACGGCTCACCGACGATATGCTCCGCAGACGTGTCAGTATCACCGCTAATGCGGTGCACCGACAGCGCGGCGCACAAATGCAACTACGAGCTTTTTAACCGCAACAATTTTAGTATACGCTATTGGAGCTGGAATTACCGCGGCTGCTGGCACCAGACTTGCCCTCCAATTGTTCCTCGTTAAAATATTTAAAGTGTACTCATTCCGATTACGAGGCCTCGTTAGAGTCCCGTATCGTTATTTTTCGTCACTACCTCCCCGTGCCGGGAGTGGGTAATTTGCGCGCCTGCTGCCTTCCTTGGATGTGGTAGCCGTTTCTCAGGCTCCCTCTCCGGAATCGAACCCTGATTCCCCGTTACCCGTGACAACCATGGTAGTCGCAGAAACTACCATCGAAAGTTGATAAGGCAGACATTTGAAAGATGCGTCGCCGGTACTGGACCGTGCGATCGGCAAAAGTTATCCAGATTCATCAAAATTAACGACATCGGACGCGAGGCCCTCCGTCGATTGGTTTTGATCTAATAAAAGCACTCGTTCCCATCACTGGTCAGAGTTCTGATTGCATGTATTAGCTCTAGAATTACCACAGTTATCCAAGTAACTGAGTAAGATCTAAGGAACCAAAACTGATATATTGAGCCATTCGCGGTATCGCCTTAATACGGCTTGCACTGAGACATGCATGGCTTAATCTTTGAGACAAGCATATAACTACTGGCAGGATCAACCAGGGAGCTTAACGTTTCTTGTTTAAACTCTCTCTCTCTATTATCGTCGCCGTACGTGAGCGCGGCTCTACGATAAAGGAGTCAATATTTATTTGTAGTTTATTTCATCTCAATTCACGCGTTAAGACGGTATCTCACGTCGAAACGGTGACACGCGAGACGATCCAACGACACGGACGTAAACGTCCGTCGTCGTCCTTCATTAAAGTTCTTCGAACCGAGGAAATTTTTATAACTCACCGACGGAAACGGTCCTACTTTACAGTAGAGGAGCCGTATCCTAATTTCGGTCCATTTTATATAATCGTGACAACGTCGCGACGCGCGGTGTTACGTGAATCATTCGATGATTAACCACTTTGACACCTCTAAAAAGAGATTCCACATAAATCGGCTATCTCGTTTATCATTTTCGTAAACATATAATGAACGATGATAGAGTCTAGTAAGGTCCAGTCGAACTCTGAAAAGAATTAGAAGAGACTTACATTAAAAACTCTACGTTCAACACAGCTATAATACAAAACAACAAACTACCAATCTACTGTGTTCTAACTACGTAACATATATTATTAATTTTAAAGAAAATTAACGAAACAATATATCAGTCACATACTAGAAGCACATCATCATCGCGATCGCGTTCGTGTTCCCCTCGGAGAGTGCAGCGCGCGGCGCGCGTCGCGCTCGCAGAGACTCGCGGAACGCGTACGCGCGCACGCCGTCCTCGGCTCACGTATACGTGAAAACCGATCGTACGATGATGGCGCGGGCGACGATCAATGTCTAATAATTTTTTTTTTTTTTTTTTTTTTTTTTTTTTTTTTTTTTTTTTTTTTTTTTTTTTTTTTTTTTTTTTTTTTTTTTTTTTTTTTTTTTTTTTTTTTTTTTTTTTTTTTTTTTTTTTTTTTTTTTTTTTTTTTTTTTTTTTTTTTTTTTTTTTTTTTTTTTTTTTTTTTTTTTTTTTTTCTTTTTTTTTATTATAATTTTTTTCTTTCACGTATCATAATCAATAATATAAATATGATTATGATTAAATAATATACGTATACGTTTGTACGTTATAATATAGACATATAAAAATATCTATCAAACTATTTATTTATTTCGTTCATTGTTAAAAAAAAAAATTAATATATCAGTATATATATATATATATATATATATATGAGAGAAGTGAAGTGGATGGAAAATAATACCACTGAGCATGAATTCTGAGACACCATAAAATCTCCCTGAAAAGTACTAACAAGGGAGCCAGCATCTTTTCAGAATATGGAATTTATCTACCTGTAATATTATTACCCCCTGAACAATGACAGTATTAATCTAGAAGATTGGTTGCCATAAATAAAGTTAAGGTTAGTTTTTGTAGGTGATACAGCCACGCTGAAGTACTATTGCTGGTTTCAGCATGAATAGGTCGGCTCGTCCGGGGTACTACCACCCGGCCCACAGAAACACTCTATAATTCTATAATATAATATAACTCTATAATAATCTTATTACAAAACCTTAACTTATATTCATATGTAAATCTATTTCCAGTGTGTTATCTACATCTATATGTATAGGGTGACATTAGCTCTATATGTATAACATTCACTCGATTTTCAATATTACATATCGGTCACATATCACTGTTCGCCAGTTATATATATATATTCCTTGTTATAATTTTAATTCCATTCATATTCTATTTAAAAACGATACATAATTTAAAAAAAAAATCTGTTTTTATTCGAGTCGTGAGAATTACTGTGTAACAGTCATAAAGTATCGGTTGCCCAACTTTCAAATATTGTTTGTACAATTACCATAAAATAACTTCTATTATTTTATTGGGCTCGTTCGGATACCGTAACGTCATAGCAAATAGTATTCAGCGGACCCTTTCAAGTCTATTCCTTGTGCAATTACCATCTAAGAGAAAGCTGGACAAGATTACTTTATTCATTTAGTCTGTCAATTCATTCATTCATACCCATAATAATCTTTGATACTTACGCTTTTGGCTATAAGGTACCGTTGTAAAATTTTATGTACCTCTATAACCATTAAGTTTATAACGTTTGTCTATATTAAATTATACGATCTTCCATATTTACTGTTTTGCATGATCGCATAATTCTCGTTACTTAACCTATAATTCAATAGTATATAACGTGTGTAATTCTATCACATTCTCTCTACTAATGTTTCCGCATGGACGTGCATACACACGCTATATATTCCATACAATGTAATTTTCCAGAAATCTATCATGTAATCCTTACTTAACGCGAATGTAATCTATAGTCACACTATACTAACACAGATAATTCTATACAATCCATAATTCAGTAATTCTATACATGCATTAGTCCCTATTTTTCTTTGAAATACATGATTCTAATTATAATTAGCATATTCTATAAATCCATAATTTGATAACTCAATACACACATGATTCTATATTATTATCTATAATACAATAATTCTACACATGCTTCTACATATCCATAATTCACTCCCTATAACTATAAATAGCATATCTATAATTTCTTCCTAACATATCTTCAATTAATACATCAATAATTCCATATTTTGTAATATACCTAGTTTTATCCATAATTTTATACTGTTATTTGTATAATTATTTTCATGTACTACATACATCTTGTAATTCCTGCTATGAAGTATCGCGAATAATGTTGTGATATCTATCTATATCGGACATAACATAACCAAATAACAACAGTTCTATATTCAATTTATATCTATATTCTATTATACTCGCATGAATTTTCTAACAACATCTATATTAAGTGTTAATAAATTTACATATATATTCTCTATAAAATATCACTAAATCTACGTATAAAACTATGTGTAAGATACTCATCGTGTGCGTCACCAACAATAGGTATCGTGTTATTTGACTAAATATTTTGTAACTTTTTTTTTTTTTGAACTGACTACGCTTTTGACCAAGCAACGTCTTAACAGCTTCACCGGACTACAACATTAATGTCATCTTACACAATATAGTTCGGTTATTGTGGAAAAGTGAAGTGGATCGAAAATAATATCACGGACCATAAATTCTTAGAAGCCACAAAAACTCCCTGGTAATTTCTAACCACGAGGCATCATCTTGTCAGAACATTGACATTATCACAAAACACTTCTAATATTATTATTGCCTACTCGATAATGGCAGTAATAATCTAGAAGATTGGTTACCAAAAATAAAATAAAACTTCACCATTGGCTTTATTAATGTGAGCGCTTATTAATGAGGACATAACATGAATTGATTATGCACACCAGCAAGGGTCGAGATTCCCAGGCTCCACAGAGTCATCCGTTTGCCTCTGAAAGTTGCATTAGTATTTGATAATCTCACCGACAGGCATATTGTTACTTATTTAAAATATATCCATTAAATTCTATTTTGAAAAATAACTATAACTCATTAAACAAAATTGAAAGTATATTATTGCTATGGGAAGTATATTATAATATTATTATGAGCCACCTCCGAACGACTCGCAACTATAACGATGATTGCTGATTCCGAAGTTGAACTCGAAGCACGATAAGGTTTTCTCGCAATAAAAGATTTGTTACTAGTAGAATAGCGAAGGATGTGCTTGTATGCACACTCGTACAAAACAGGTGATTTTTTGCAGTTTATTTTTGCATGTATCTTTATCTAAGTCTTTAGGAAAAATTTGTGTTAGTTCCCCATTCCTTTCTGGTGTTTAATTACTCTGATCACTAGTGCCAAAATTGGATGAATTAAATATACAATTAATTGTAAAGCAGAAATTGTGACTGTACAGCTCCGTGGATATCCTGCGTGTTCCTGTTTACCGTACTGGTGATCTACTGTCTGCTGCCCGAGCTAAGGAACTTGTGCGGACTTATACCGATTGCATACGTTACGAGCCTTTTCTGTGCATTTCTTCTCCTCGCCATTATTCAACTTGTCCTATTTAAGACCGAGGATTGCATACGTTTAAGTAAGTATTGAACATGGTTCCAATCAAAAGAAATATATATTAAAGGCTAGCCTTTGAATAGATTATGTAATGGATAAACTTATAGTGGTGCTAGAATTATATTTTTTTCAAACCAGGACGATATCTTAACGTTTTTCCAAAATACCGAAAAATATGAAAGGCTGCAAATGTGTTTTATAATTATTAGTCCATGATCCCAGAGCTGCCAGGCACAACTTATTTTTAAATATATGAAACATTAAGCTTTGAGTAGTGTTTCATGTACACAGAGCTATCGCACTCACAAAGATTGAGTCTGGGGCCAGTGTATAAATACAAAGTGAGAAAGGAGACTTAAAAAATATATAATGATGGAACTATAGATTGTGTACGCAATAATACTTATGGAATATGTTTACGATTTATATATTGTCGATTTCTTGTTGATTACATTTTTTTTTATATTGCAAAAATGAACATAAATCTAGTGAGATAATTGTATATGAGGATGTATTATATATGAGTATGTATGTATTGTTACATATACATTTAATAGTTTGTTACAGCAAAACCCGTGATGGTTACGGGTTTTCAAGCATACATTAGGAAACAAACCGAAATGTTTGGAAAATACTTTTCTCGTGTAGAGTTGATCTATCTTTCTGCTAGCCTTTTTGTGCGTAAAGTAATCTCTCTCCTCATGCCAATAACTTAAAATAATAACGTTACTTTATTGTTCACAGCTCTGTCAATCTACTTCTTCTTCATGTCAAGCTTTTGCTGGATAAACGTCATGTCTTATGATATTTGGTGGACATTCAGGTGTGTAGTTATGAACTTTTCCTGTGACTTGCATTTTCATGCCAAATAACTATTGAAACATATTATTATATCTATAACGGCAATCACTGAAATCGAATGAGAATCCTTTTAAATCACAAAAGTCGACTTCCAATCCGTTTCTGATGCGATGATATATAATTAACATCATTTAATACATCAAGAGATGTTTAGGTTCTTTTAATTTCAATACTAGTTTTATATTTCAAAATATCAATAGTTTTTCAATTTATTTGTTATCGCCAGGGGCTATGCCAAATCTCGTCCTAATCATCTTCGAAGAGAATATTTTAAATTCGCAATGTATTGCTTGTACGCATGGGGTCTGCCGCTTGGAATGACAATTTTTACTAGTATAATGAACACAATTAACTTAAAAGACAAACCTTGGATCATCCAACCCAATATTGGAAAGACAGGATGCTTCATAGAAGGTAATTTTTATTATTTTCTAGAAGATAAGTTAAATATACGGTAATAATGTTTTAGTAGCGTAACTAAATAGTGTTAGATTACGACACTGCAATATCTGACCTTTAACAAGTTTGTCCTTCAATAGAGTTTACTATTAAGGCTAGTTTTAGTTTCTAAGATACAATTTGTTAGCCAATAATCAATAATAAACGATATGTAATAAAATCTTGCTTTTTATTATAATATAATTTTTTGCTTTTACATTTCAGGCCATGAAAAAATATTTTATTTGTATTTACCGATATTCATTTTAATATTGAGTGACTGGTTGTTTCATCTGATGACGGCATTCAACATGTGGCAGCTCAGGCGACGGACTTGGTTATTAGAACCATTAGATTCAGCGGTAGCTGAATCACCTGCCGCACGTCACACTCAGAGGCAAAGGTCATAACATTTATTTATTTATTTTAGGATCGTCAACATGACAATACATTAGTGAGTATATAAAAAGTAGGACTATTGTAACACATTATAAATATAGTCATATTTACAGACAACCACGGCATGCTCCAACAATAAATTAAATATTAATAAAACAAAAGAAAACTATTATACATATATAAAAAAAATTACATGATAATACAAAAACGAGAAGATTGAAACAGAAAGAGAAATATAGGAAATACTGAAAAAAAAAATTATAACTGTGTTTTGTGAAGAGACTGATATGTCTCTATCGTTGTTTTGAAATAACAACATATATAACATAACATATTTACTTTTTTTATCTCTCGCAAACAATATTTTTTTCTATATGAAAGATATCCCATCTTTGTAATGCAGGAATTTAGGTATAACAAAGAAATAAAATGAAGTTCGCATTTATAGTATTAATAAGGATACTAAAATCGTAACCACAGCATGGGTCTTACGAGCGGTCAATTTCAATAGTAGTTATGCGCAGTTTAAGTTATGGTGAGAGGTACGTTTTGTGTTTGTTTGTTTACTAACGCTAACAGATAGTAAGTAATAGCTAGTCCCTACTAACACTGATCTGTGCTCATAATTGATAATCGAAACTTTAATAAGCAGCCTCGGTTCACTCCAATGTGACGTGGTATTCAACTGAATTTTTTTATAGTATTATGAAAATATACATAAAGAGTACAAATAAAAAACAGTACTTAAACTTGAAATATGTTTTTTTTTTAAATGTTAATCGGTTTAATTTCAGGTTTGTGGTTTATTTGAAGGTGTCAATAGTCATGGGATTAAACTGGGTGCTCGAGGTCGGCAGACATTTGAACCCCGCCCTACATTTATGGAATTTGAATGAAACCTACAAGTTGCTTATGGGTTTATTCATATTTCTTATATTTTTCTGCAAAACGAATATATACAGGAGATTGACAAGACGGTAAGTACTGTTATTAAATTGGGTTTAATAATAATATGGTAGTGTAAAAATTAAAGAAAAATGCCGGATTGTACCAACTACGACTTAAGTAACCAAAATTATTCTCAAAAACCGCACCCCGACATGCCCTTACTGATTTTGTCAAGTTTTAAAAATGATTTAGTTTATCACATAAAATTTTTGATACTTATATATCTTAAATATTCTAAATGACACCGTCTCTGTCTATGCCTTCGGTGTACTTGTAATACGAAAACCACTTATACATCATAGATTATAAGTTCTGGTAGTGTAAAAATTAAAGAAAAATGCCGGGTTGTACTAACTACGACTTAAGTAACCGAAATTATTCTCAAAAACCGCATCTTGACTTGCCCTTATTGATTTCGTCAAGTTTTAAAAATGTTTTAGTTTATCGCGTAAAATTTTTGATACTTATAACTTTTCTTACATATTCTAAACTAGCCGGACCGGCAGACGTTGTCCCGCCCAGATTATAAAAAAAATCTACACCAAAACCTCATGCATCCCTCTATACACTGGTGAAAACCGCGTGAAAATGCGTTCAGTAGTTTTTGAGTTTATCGCGAACATACAGACAGACAGACGCGGTAGGGGCCTTTGTTTTATACTATCTAATGATGACACTGTGTCTCTGTCTATGCCTTTGTGTACTTGTAATACGAAAACAACTTAACCAATGTGCATGATCCCTTTTTAAATCGCATGTGTAATCTATACAAATTATAAGTTTAATATTTAGTAAATTTAGGAGGCATAACAGGACTATTTTCTAACTAACGCCATCTTTATCGCGGGCATATCAAGTCCAAAATATATAAAATGTTGGATAATTTAAAGTAGAAAATACTTTTTTTTTTGTAATACATTGGTATCTATAAATATACCTTAATATCTAAGCAATCTAATTTTCATAGAAAGGCATGACTTACGTTTGTTAAAAAATACCAATATATTCACGTCAAAAGCGAAATTGGACGTTTTTTTTAATAGTAGCACGGCAAAATTACTGCACCATGCCTAATGGTAAGCACAGTACAGTCTAAAAACAATGTCGACCACCGAGTGACACATTATCCATCGCTGCTCGCCGCTGTCATGCCGGCCTGCAAAAAGCTGGATATGCACAGGCTGATCCCGAAACGCTACCCGCAGAAGCGAATCACTATGACGGGCTTTTTCACCGTATACATGGTGGTTGCAACCCAGTCAGGCTGTAAAACCCTACCACCCTGCAAGTATGTATGTATGTAACTAGTCTACACGTTTACAGTGAATAAACGTTTTTGGGTATTATCTCGTACACATAACATTTTTCTATATTTAGAAAAAAATATCAGTGCGAAAGATTGACCGGGTTTCTGTATAGGTGAAAACGAGATAAAAATGTTAAAGAAGGCGATAGTCGCAAGCCAATAATTATTTCATGTAACTATCATATCTAAGCTATGATTTAACTGACATTTTGACGTTTAAAATACTCGACCAAAATGAATCATAAATAAGTGACAACAACGTTATGAGAAATTTGAAAGAAAAAAATTGTATCATGGAATTGCCAGCCTGTATCCATATAAAAACTATTATATTGTTATCGCAAAACCCCTCCTAAAATTACAGCATTGGTTAATGACCTAATACTGATATTTGTTTCGATTATGCAGATTCGAAGGTTACAAGACAAGGTGGTCCCTTCCAAGTAAGAACTTCGCAAGTAATACTAGCGGTAGTTCGTCAGCTCTCGATGTGAACTTACCAGTCGTATGCAGTAGCTCCATTGAACCCGCTTATACAAAGTGAATTTTCAAGACCCATTTATACTTTGAAACATCATCTAAGAGGAGGCAAAACGTCATATTGAATACTGTACATTTTTTATTACGTAAACATTGATATGTATTAATAGTATTTTATTTTTTTGCACAGCAAATTGACTCCACTATGATAGGTATATGGTAGGCACAGTACAATCCAAAACCAACGGCGACCACCGACAGACAAATTACCCATCGCCAATGGCGCTGTCATGCGCCCGCGTAAGTGTCTCTTCACGTTGCGCTTGAAAGTGCCCATAGGAATAAGGATAATTTTCTATCATTATTAAGAAAAGAAAATAAATGTTTGTTTGTTATCTCTTCATGACTAAACTGTTCGCGATTAAATTTGGCATAAACATAGCTTGCAAAGAAGAGGAGATAAATTTAGAGGAAAAGAGAGGAAGGAGAAGGCTAAACTATTCTTCTTCTTCTTCTTACCCTTATCCCACATAAGTAGGGTCGGTACAACATGTTTGTCATGTGGTATATGATTTGGCTTAATTTTACGATCGGCCGCCTGCCTGACATCAACCCTCCTTGGGATTATTTTGTTGTTCCCCTGTATTTATGATTATTATTATATAGTTACGAAGTCTGATGGGCTCTTTTAGCCTTATAATTGTTCGTTCCGGTTAAAAACGAAGTTGTTGAAGATTATGGTTTGCTTGTTATATTGCCATTTTTATGTAAGGGAAAACTATCCAACTTTAGACTATTCCCGAGGACTGCATTTTCTGGGTTTTTTTTCAGGGTTCGTGGTTTCAGAGTTTTCTCACTAATAGTAATACAATATTAGATATAATAAACAATTATAAAAATATAAAATAGGATTGGTATATGTTTGAGTGAGTCCCTGGATAGTTGGGATTCACAATTTGAAACAGTAGGTATCGCTGCAATCGGGTTTTGAGATGTATTTAGATTTTTCGCGTTTAAAAGTACAATCGGAACCGGTAATAACCGATTTCGTGCAGACGAAGTCGCACGGGTCAGCTAGTTAGAAATATACGCAAAACAAGTCGCCAGAAAAGTCACATTTAAAACTGAAAAATCTTAAAATTACACCACTTGCTTGTAGGACGCGACTGCCCTTTAAAAAAGAAGCTTAAAGTTTTTAGTGGTCATGTTTGTACGTGAGTTTCTTTGTTCCATAATAATTTTTCAATGCCTTTGGTTCGTATGTGTGGAATATCGTTAGAATCCTTCACGCTCCTTATTAAAACTGGGTATATTTTTTTCTGAGAGCAGTTGTTGTTTATTAATTTATTTAAGTATTGATTTTTATTAAAGCTTTAATATCTACCGCTTATATACATAACCATATTTTTTCTGTTACGCATTTTATGTTTTGTCTAATAACTTTAACTGTAATCTAGAAAGTCATAGTAATTTACAGTAATGAACTGGAAAATTATATATTTGAATAACACAGTGCACTGTAAACTGAAAAAATCTTCTAATATAAATGATATGCCAATTATTGTAATACATACATAATAAAGTAAATAATAAAATATTAATATATTTGATTTACCTTTAATAGTTCATAAGCTGTCCTGCGTTCTATTCAAAAAATACCTTTTGCTTTCTCATTTATTGTTCGAACCACTCAGACCTGGTATTCTTTAGTAAGGATATCTGTAATATCAAAGTCCGACCAACCAATAAACAAAATATTTTACAAATCAGTTTTTCTTTAAATCCAACCTTATCTTAATTTCTATTGCGTGTGATTTATGTAGAAGCGTAAGTAAACAACTTCTTCTTAATGTTGATCATTTCCATTATCAAAGCTATAAATATTTTAGCTTATAGGATGGAGTTTTTTAGTATTATTCACCCTAATATTATCAAGACCATCCCTGCCCAGATTAACATTCGCCCACGTGGTCCAGGGAGGCGCCGCAGAAAAGTTTGTTTGGTAAGGACGTAGCATATGCCATTAGGAGGCCTTAGCTTTCGTATGATATCAAAAACAAAGTTAGAGAAAATATTATTTAAAACAAAATCGCTCATCGCTAGTTCCATGCTTGCTTTATGGTTTTTGTTAGAACTCCGGTCCCCAGAAGCGCGGAGTCTGTAACATTCTATTCTTGGTAAATGGCTTATCGAGCCCTGCCGTTGTAACTTCACGCAAATACAGGTGTCAAGATACCTAGGTGCAACATAATCTAGAAACGGTGCAGCTATATAATATTTCAATGCCTCTTTAGAACATGAACTTTCTTTCTATCATCATCATATATAAATATTAATACGTGAAGCCTAAATTTTGTATCCCTTTTTAAAGGAATTGCGTGAACGGATGAACGTGAAACTTGGCATAGTTAAAGTTTATATGGAGGAGAAGTGCAAAAAGTTATTTATTTTATATAAAAGGCATTAGAAGTACATTAAATTAATTAAAATATGCATTACTCACACTACTGCTTCAATTTTACACAACATATACACACATGTAAATAAAAAAAACATTTTGACATCTGTCAATAAAGGACTTCAAAAAAAGTTGTGAAGGAGGTTGGTATGCTCGACTGTATGTATTATTTTACTCTTACGTTCCAATTACCCTTTTTCATTCTACAGTCAACAATGATATTATAACTTACAGCTATTATTATAATAACTGAGTAACCATGATAAAAACCTTTGATTATAGAAGTAATTTGACAAAAGAACCCTAATAAAGTTCAAATTTAAAAAAATCAATGAATTATGGTCGAATGTCGACCACTGGGTGCCCACTAGTTGAAATAAAAACTTTAAGACCATACACGTACTCATTATAGTTAACGTCAACTTCTGACTAGCACCAGACTTGAATATAGCCCTGTTGTTATAAACAACACAAGAGATTATAAAAGTTACATTAAGGTAATTATGTTTTTTTTCCTTACTAAAGCTTTTGATGCCGACTGTCAAGTGAACGTCGTGTATATTGATTTCCTTAAAGCTTTTGATAAATTGAAAGTATATTCAAAATGAAGTGAATAATACTGTAAAATATAATTTATCAGAATATTTATGAGAAGGAAACCTTATGAGTTATAATTAATAAAATATATATAATCTGTCATTAAGTCTGGTGTGCCACAAGGCTCTCACCTGAGCCCATTAATTTTTATAGTTTTTATTTCTGACATAGTTATTCAGCTTTCTTGTGATTTGTTGTTTTCTGTTGACGATCCTAAAGTATTTAATACTATGTTATCACCCACCGCCGGTGCCGCTGCATCACATTCAAGAGACGAGACTACAACACGACCGGAACATTGATATTAGCGCCACCATGTTATAAAAGTACGTTGAAACTAGCGCCAACATATTAGAGATACATATTGATACTAGCGCCGCCATATTTGAGATACACGACACTAGCGCCACCATATTAAAGATATATTAATAAGAATTATTATTATATAGATTTTAATAGGATGTAAATAAGAAATGATATCATTGAATAATTAGTTTGATCATTATGAATAAATAGTATATTCTTTGACTTCATACTTCGGCCTATGAAAGGCTAGATGTCGCTGATCTACATGTCAAAACAGATTAGTAAACACATTCGAGATACATAAATAAGGATAATTATATAAAATTGTTATATAGCTTAAATAACATTAATTTGTTCATACTTTATTATTTTTGTGTTACTTAAATTATTTTGCGGAATTATGTATAAATAGTAATCGCTTTGACTTATATAGAT
>MU161216.1:22363-33378 GCA_015888305.1 Antheraea pernyi | reverse complement strand
TGTTAAGTGATCACCACCGTCCATGGACACTAACAACACCAGAGGAGTCGCAAGTGCGTTGCCATCTTTTGTAGGGAAGGGTTAGGGGAGGGAAAGGGAGAGGAGAGAGGAGAGGGGAGGGGAGGTGGGTCTCCGGCGCTCTCACTGACCGAACGAAACGCAACAATGTAAGCACTGTTACTTCACGTCGGTGTTCTATGAGAGGGTGGTACTGCCCCGGGCGAGCCGACCCATTCATGCTGAAACCAATAATATAGATCCTATAATTTAGAATTTAAAACCGGCTTGACATGGTGCTTGAATTTACTATTTGGCAAATCAGTAATGGGATTTGGGACTTTGTTATAAAACATAACACTGGCAGATACTTGACTTCAGGAATTTTAACTCGTGATCTAATATTCTTTCTACTTTTAGTTTACGAAAGCAAAGATGCCTTAAACATATTCGGACACCGCATTAATTACTCTCACAGAAAACCGACGTGAAGTAACAGTGCTTGCATTGTTGCGTTTCGTTCAGTCAGTGAGAGCGCCGGAGACCAACGTCCCCTTGCCTCCCTCCCTCTCCCTTCCTCAACAACACAGGCTGGCAACGCACTTGCGACTACTCTGGTATTGCTAGTGTCTACGGACGGTAGTGATCACTTAACATCAGGGGACCCAACTGTTCGTTTGCCTTCTATGACATAAAAAAAAATATAACCTACGTTGCATACTAATCCTTGCAAATGTACCAGAGCATTCGATGAAGGAAAACATTGTTATAAAATCATAATATGCTGGTAGGGCTTTTCTATGCTTGTCTGGCTGCTACCATACTCAAGTTAGTTCCTCGCTAAGCACATATAGATGGGTTCTCACATATACACCTGAGACACTTGAGAGCCCCTCTCGGTTTATAATGTTTACCATTTTATACCACATTGCGATTTAAAAAAAAGGTGAGATTCTGTCAAACGCTATAACCTAAAAAGTGTAACCACCATTGGCTAAAAAAAGCAACGTATATAGTATACTACACACATCAATAAGAGTGACACTAGCTGCTTTCATACGATGTTGAGCAAACAATACTAGTACTTCAAGTAATATGATTGTTAAGTCATTTTTCCACCAATAGATGGCTGGATCTTGGAACAGCTGTATCGTGGTGTTAATAGGAACTCCAAATTAATGACCTTATCTATACTTGTCTACATATTTCGGTTTCTGCGCTCCAGTCAATATCGTTAGATTGTTGTAAAAGTCGAGTACAAAAATATTAAAAAGTTATCCCAAATCGACTATTTTATGTAAAATGTTTAAACAAATTCAAGGACTTCTCTGCCGTAATACTAAAAATAGAATTAAAGTTAGTCATTATTCTCTATATACTTTAATATCTCTGTTTTTAATGAATGAATTATAATAATTACTGTGTAATAAATGCATGAAAAGAGTTGCCAGTGTTGGTTAAATAAATAAATTTCTTATAACATTTTCCGCAAATATGTCTATATTATAATTACATTAATATGCAACTAATAAGTATGAGTTCATCGACACCACTTTTAACTCGGAAAACAACATTTCTCCAGTAGTAACGCGGTAATGGCTGCGTCATGGTATAAACTGCTTTGGATAGATATAGGAAAATCTTGCGTTAATGTTGCATTTCTTTGACGGATACGGATTGGAATAATCCACTATAAAGTGGAATTTGTTCTCGATTAGCTTCTTACGACTAAGTCGCCAGCGTAAAATTGAATATTGTAACACGTTTTATTATTCAGTCGAAATTCTAGATGGCAGTACCTTTAGAAAAATATTTACCTCTATTTCGTTCCTTTAAGGTTTACATTTACATTTATGATTTAAGACATATTAGTAAATTTATAGTGATTTTAATTACACAAATTCGTATATTTTTAATTGTTAATTTGTTTTTTGATTATTGTCTATATATACAGCGTGTGACTACATTTTTGCCTTAAAGTAGCCGAAGTTTGTAACACGTTAACTTAGAGGAACTAGTTTTTAAGTTTAACTGCTATAGGTGTTTGATGATTCATTTTCAACTTGAAAGCAGTAGTTAGGCTAGAGTTAGAAAATGCATTATAATATACAAATCAATCTAGTTTTAGTATCCATACTTCGATACATACATTCACCGACCTCACTACTTATATATGTACATGCCAAATTCTAGATTTAAACAACCTTATCTGTTTGTTATTAGTGTTCACTTTTCTCACAGCAATGATTAAGCTGAAAACTGTTTATCATACAGGACAGTCAATTTTCTAACAATTATCTCACATTATTCATAAATTGTATGTAAATATCAGCTTGGATCAAAATTATCTATATTTATTTTCCGTTTCTCGCTACACTTGTACGACTACTTTCGAATATATTTTTTTTAACTGTAACTCGTATTGTCGGTGGACGGATATCCACGAGTTATGTTATGTCATGCTCATTATATGTAACTTTAATGTCATCGGCATCTTCACAATTTCACAGTTGAATAATAGGTGTTTCATATTATTATGTAAAGGTATTGTGAACGAGAACGTCTGCGAGGTTATGCGTTTTAACCTAGTGGCCTCATTAACGTTGTTTTTTTTAAAATTATTTAAGTAAAATCAAACCCTGCGACAACTCTTAGTAACTTGATACTGACAATAATTTTGAGTTCGATGAAATAAATTTGTTAAAGACTTGGAAATGGAAGATCTAATTGTAGCATCATCTCCAAGATTAAGGATATAAAGACCACGAAAGAGGAAAAACCAGGTAACCAGAAAACCCTATATAGGCCATATAACTCGACGAAGAACACAAGGACGTCACATTCAGTGTTGTCAAAAAGCAGTTACGTGAACTACATGTGGGTAGATGGCGTAAAATGGTACTGAGTAGAGAGGTCATTAAATTATTGCAACAGTTAAGGAATAAAGTTTCAAAAGTTACGCTTAGAAAGTATCTTACCTTAAATTATAGTCTCCGGAAGACATTAATAAAAAAATGTATGAAGTGCATACTGTATTTTTTTAATGTAGTTATAAACACCTGTAGCGAATATTTAACATCAAGTGATCTATCTTGTTGACCGCTATGGTACGATCTAATCTCATCCTGTGATACGAGAATTTTGTAATTCGTATTATCTGCCCAATGTGTAGTTGAAACTGCTGTGTCAACGTTTTAGTACATCTCCGATAACTGTGATAACATATTTAACTTCATTTCAGACAACTCTTTCTCTCTTTTTGTGCCATGTATATTTGTACCCAACCTCAAATGTAAGCTATCTATATTCCTGCATTGTATGCCATATTGGAAAAGACATATTGATTATTGTTTTAGATATGATAAAGAACAGTTTTCATTGTAATTATTATAATGTTCATATCAGTTAATTCAATTATACAAAGAATATTAATCTTGTTAAGTAATATAATTAAATTGTTTGTGTAACAATAAAATTTACTTTCCACAAGGTCACGACGTCGATGGTGCAGTTCAAACACCTTGCAGACGTAACGGAATAGCGCCTGACCTACGTTCCTTTCGATTTCTATAGCTCTCAGAACCCGTTATATCAGTAACTGGTAGTGTTACTTTTGAGGGTACGTGGGTATCTTCGTTATTGTATCGGTATTCGGTATCAAAACGTTATTATACTACATACATACTGGCTATATATACACTTTTTGTGGAGAATAGGAGAGGCAAACGATACAAAAAAACAACAATATCAGAACATAAAAAACAAACCGATGGAGTTTTTGTCAGGATCTTGGAATTTCATGTAGTGGATTTTAAATTTTATTCCTAATTTTATGTCAGTTGTCTCTCTATTTTGTAATATAAGTGGTGTTTTAAGTAATATAGTTTGGTTATTATGCATAAGTGAAATGAATGGGAAATAATACGACGGAGCATGGATTTCATTAGGTACCATAAAATCTCTATGAAAAGTTTTAACAAGAGGATGGCATCTTGTTAGGATATTGAAATGATGGCAAGAAACTTGTAATATCATTACCTACTCGACAATGGCAGTAATAATCTACTAGAAGATTGGTTTCCAAAAATAAATTGATACCGAACATTGATATGATTAAATAAAACAATCTAAAAAAGGTCGCAATTACTATCATAAAAATTTGGAGTTTGGGAATATAAGAAATAAGTCTCTCAGTTACAATGCTGTACATAATCAAGTACAAGCGTATAATCAACGTGAATCCACAAGTATTTTAAGTTTACAAAATCCGATGGATGAATACATAAGGTATAAACGAATCGAAATCGCTTTAAACACGGTGAGTAAGTAACATTAAGACACAGATAACTATGATGATATGTTACGTAAGTATTAAGTTATTTTTCCCATGACTTTGCATATTTAACTGACGACAGATTTTTATTTGAATGGATGTGTATATTGCGTAAATATCACATAATAATTATGATATATGCTTTATCTGAAACAAATTTCCTTGCACTTATTCTAAAATTCATAACCGCATATGGAGTAAGACAAAAGATAGACCTAATTTACAATAAATGTTTCAATAGTGGAGATCTGTTGATTTCAGTTTTACAACCTACAGATCACCTTCATGGTCAGGCTTTGCTGGTGTATTCTACAACTCTGTATAATGAGTCTTCCGTAACCAATCTTCCAAAACTCTTCTTTATGTCGATGTCGTTGCTCCATTTAGCTATCTCATCTGCGTTCAAATAAACAATCTTAAAGCCAGAGGCCTTTAAGTAAAGCCTGTAACTATATCACCGCTAGACGACCTAAATCTATAATATACTCCACACTTTACGGTAAATAATTATATTGGAGTTTATCGTTGCTTAGGGCATGGATTCTAATACCTACTATTTCCTCAGTTAAAGTGCGCTAGTACAAAAGTACTAACAATGCAGAACCACATTGCTCTCGCGTTATTTTTATTGTGAAACAATGAGTTATCTCAAATTAAAATGTTACTTTTTTTTATTGTTGCACGGCAAAATGACTGTACTGTGCCTGATGGTAAGCACAGTACAATCCAAAAACAATGGCGACCACCGAGTGACACACTATCCATCGCCGGTCGCCGCTCTCATGCCGGCCTACGAAAAGCTGGATATGCACAAGCTGATTCCGAAACGCGCCCCGCAGAAGCGAATCACTATGACGGGACGGGTTACTGCTCGAAAGATAAAATTTTAACAATGTACGTGTATTTTTTTAAACAATAATGTTGTGCAAAAAGTATGAGTATCCTATTTTCTTTATCTATGGTATTAATTTACGATAATACTTTGTTTCAGAAGTTTGTCTTGTTTTTATTAATTAATCTTTGGTAGTACCAGTTGGACGTAAAGATTTTTATTGTATTTTACATTTATTAAGGAAGACCACACTGTAACTATCTTCATAATACGAGTTTTATGAACACATTACTAACCATATAAAATGTAGAACAAAAGTAGGCTAAGTGACATCTTGAAACTTTGATTAAATTTATTTTTCATAACACAAGATGTGTTTACTTGTTATACTGTTACTTAAAGAGAAAAGTTACTAACGTAAAAAATTATAAAATTGTATTTATGTCAGGTTCACAAAGCTATGAGGCGGTGATGGCTAAGTGATTAGGGCGTTTGTATATTGCGTTGATCGACGCACGTTTGAATCCCATCGAATGAAGAATTTAGTGAAGTCTTTTGCTAAGGCTGCCTAACTAGCTACCACCCTTAAGTTTAAAGTCGGTCACAAAGCACTTACAAGTGTGTTTTGGCAACCGCACTTGAGTACCAGTTCTATCATCTACATTTTGTGTGTTTACTATCTTAGACCACATTTTCATTTAACATCAGATAAGATTATGTTCCAACTCTAAAACATATACAGTATAAAAAACGGTATTAATCATTCGGTTATCACATGCACATTCGTGCAGTAGGTATAAATACAGTATTGTAGATTTAATTTCAAATCATTGGCATAAATCTCTAAGCTACTGCACTCTCTGTTAAAATTGGCACCTATAATACATAAACACACATAGCATCGTATTATTTTACAACTTTGTTATCAACTCATCAAAAGAAGTGTAGTATTACAAGCAATTCTTATACAAAACCTATTCTTTCAAGAACACTGTCTGGGAAAATCTACAAAGTATCTCGTGGTTTCGGATCGCTCTGATATTATTTCCTTTAACCATTGTTTTATTTTTATAGTTTACAATGATAGGGTGTTAGGGCTGTTCTTGTAGTAAGCTTTGATTTAAACATACGCAAGTGAGAGGCTTTGTCACGGATCACAGGTCGAAGGTCTGTTTTCTCTCTAGGGCCAAATACATTTGTAGAGAAACTTGCTATGGAGTCTGGGAAAATTGGTCTTCAACGAACCCGACAACAATTTCTAGTATTTACATGATCTTATTGTTATAATTTCTCATCAAAGTCTCACATACTGTTAGCATTGACAGTATTAATAGTTATGTGGATCTAATGAGATTTGAGTTAATAAAACTTTGGTAAGGGGAGTTTTTGTCGGGATCCTGGGTTTCAATTCTATTTTTAAACGCGAAAAATATAAACATGCTTAAAGCCCGCTTGCAGCGACACCTAGAGTCTCCAATTGTGTGTAAACTATCCAGGAACCCACTCAAATATATACCCAATTGGTATGTGACATTTTTTTTTAAATAAGCCCAGGACCCGTTCCCAGCATCACCTACTGGGTCAAACTAAGATAAAAACTAATGTCTTCACTGTACCTCTTACCCCTCACCTGCGCTCCTATTCACTATTTGCGTAGAGCCAGCGACAGTGACAACGCAATAATTTTGATGGCTTATTTTTTATATTTCGCATTAGCTTCAGACTACCTTCATGTAGAAAGCTGGAGATCCATCTACACAGGTGGTCGTGAGACCGTATGCCTCAAGTTTGGATAGAAGACTTCGATGCCAAACCCTAACAAACTTTGCTATGTCGAGGATAATTGCCACGGCTTCGCCATGTTTATCAATCGTCTTCCCCCAGCGATGCAGCATGTACGCTAAAAGATCACCCGTTGATCGTTTCGGACGAAAGCCATATTGCCGATCATTAACTAAGGAGTGCTCTTCTAGGTACCGGATAAGTTGTGTATTTATGATCCGTTCCATGACCTTGCATAACACTGGGGTAATGGCAATTGGGTGATAGTTGATGGGGTCTGAATGGTCCCCTTTTTTGGGAACTGGTTGCACATTGGTCTCTTTCCAAACCTGGGGCACAACACCAGAGAGATAGGATAAGCGGTATAAACATGTTAGTGTTGGGGACAACTCGGCAGCATATTTATTAAGGACAACAGGTGGGATGCCATCAAGACCACGGGCTTTAGAACATCAATTGAAAGCAGCTCTTTTCGCACGTCACTTTGCCGTATACGGATATCAGGCAATATGAACTCGGTTCTTGGTATTACTGGGGGTAGGGTGCTGTGATCATCGAGTCGAGAATTAGCCGCGAAGATGTTAGCCAATAAATTAGCTTTCTCACGCGAGTCGTTGGCAAGTGATTCACCCGTGTACCTCAGTGGTGGCAGTGATGATTGGCAGAAATTCACCTGTACCATACGGGAGACTCGTTGGGCATCAGCTCTGATGTAGGTCCTTTTACAAGACTTGGTGGCACTGTTATAAGCTGCTTTGAGGTTATTGAGGTTATTGATACTTCTTTGCGCGACCCTTGATCCAAGCACGATATGTGGTTTGCTTGCGATTAACAACATCAGCGCACTCGTAATTGAACCAGGGGCGTCTGTACCGCTTATTAACGATTTCAGATGATGGAATGTAGTACCCCATTCCAACTCGTATCTCGTCAGCAATCCATTCGACGATCACCGAGGGGTCCTTACCATCAAAGTAACGCTGCCGCCAAGGGACGGAAGATAATTTGTAAGGTATACGTGAAATCTGTATGCAAACTTAATCTTGTCAAATTTATTTTACTTTTGAAATATAAACCACCTTTGTGGCTGAGATGTTAAGCATAAATATATGGTGTTGCAGACTTTTTTGCAAGAGTAGTGAATATTTTTGTTATAGATTTTATTATTTTATTTTGAACCGTTCAAGCAGCGCACGCCATTTTATAGAATTTTTGCCGCTTTCAGTTACAATTCTTGTAATTAATTATTGGAAATATATATTTGCCAAATCAATAAATTATCTATAGCACAGGTGGATAATACAAAGTGTCTTAACAGTAAAAGAATTTTCAAAATCGGATCAGTAGTAACAAGAATTACCCGACAACAAAGCTTTACCTCTCTTTATAATATTAGTATAGATATAACATTGTACGGTAATTTCAAGTACGTCAACTAATTATTTTAATCGTAGATTTACAAACCAGAACCCAACTACTTCAGGACTCAACAATATTTAGAAAACTAGTTTTATCAAATATCGAAACGACACACGTACTGACAGAACTCTAATTGAAATTCTTTTTCTACAATGCAATGTAACTATTGTCTAGGTTTATGTTTTCGGAAAATATCTTGTCACCTTTGTTTAGTAACGCTATCTCTAGTTACATTTTTGATGTGAAGCATGGAAATGAAACATAACTAGACTTAATTTTTGTCAGCCGCCGCGCTGTGCACCATACAGATTATTTTGTTACTATATGTCAAGAACATGAGAAGTTGTATGTTAGAAATGTTTATCTCAAAATTTCAAGTTTATAAATAAATAGCTTTTAACTACATAACTTGTTTAATTTTTTACATAACAACAAATTAGTAAGTTTCCTTCACACATTTTGTTCAACTTTGTCGACATGGTATTATTAAAGTCAACTTTCTTTATAATCGTTATGGTTAGAAAATCGATGAAAAGAAAATACTTCATGATAAAGAGACAAACACAACTGATTGATAATTACGCGTGTCCTGGAAATGACATAATGTACTGTACATGTGCATTATACGGACCGGCAAAGACGTCGGTTTGGAACCCAACGATCTTTTTTTGTTATTTGCTTTTTTAAGAAGCATTTGAAAGCATTTGGTAAGAAGAATTTGAAATATGGCGTAAATTTTTAGCTAATCTATCTGGTATATATAGCACAAAAAAAAATTACCAAAATCCGTCAAGAATTTCATTAACTACAAATTTTAGACTTTCGTCAGTTATCCTGGAGAACCTTTTCGGTGTTATTACAAAAAAGTTAAATATGTATTGAACCCTGGCTTTAAAAAGGTCTCATATTAAATGCACCGCGGTCTCTGAATGTTCGCCATCTTGCTCTTTTGTCTCGCTTTGGTTACGTTAGGTTAGACTTGCGAAAAAAGGATAACGCGAACTTGCCTCGGGCGAGCGCGGTGCATTTATTAGGAAACTTTTTAAACCAAGTATTTAATACGTATTTAACTTTTTTGTAATAACACGGATTGTGTTTTATTGGACACAAAAAACCATAGATGTAACTTTATAATGTTAGTTGTCACTGTGTCAAGTTTGGTAAAAATTCAATACTTTCAGAGTGATATGTGTTCACAGGGACAGACAAAAATTATAAAAGGATTTTTTTTTTCTCTCGAACTGACTACGCTATTGACCCTGCAGGGTCTTTATAGCTTCACCGGACTACTAAGGCGAGCGCTTAAGGCACTCAGCCGATTTGGTTTTTAGGTAACATACACAAGGGCGCATACGCACCTCGGCTTGGGATGTTACCTGGAAAAAGTCGCGTCTGACCTAGCTAACTATTCTAAGCTATTCATACATATATACATTTGTGAACCATACAGTCGAAATTGCATGATTCACAAATGAATACGTGTATATCGGAATGAAACGAACTAAAACTATTCGATTCAGTTCGTTGAGGGAAAAAAACAAAACCCTCCCACCATGTGTATGTATGTGCACGTGTGTGAGAGAGATGATCTCATATGTGTGTTCAAGTGATGTAGATGAGTCACTGTATCGCGAAAATAATATCACGAGGGCTCCGCGCGGGGACGACCTAGGCTCGAAATATTACTGAGAACCGCGATGTGTGCGAGAACTAAAAAGGATCGATTACAAAAGCGCGGCCTGCACCTAGTTGCATTTTTGTATCTTGTATTTAATAAAAATGAATATCTATGTAATAAAATAAATAAATAGTCATTATTTTATGGGTCAAATTTGTAATGCTTTATTTTTTCATTATGTCATAGCTGATTCCTGTCGTAATCTGTTCTTTTAGGCATATAACTTATACAAAACAATTCTGATGTTTCACATCTGCCAGGCGTCCCGTGACGGCTCAATTTTTTTTTACATTATTTCTTAACCCTTCGAATGTATTTCTAAGACCCAAATCTCAAAATGGCGGATCAGGGTTATCAAATATCTAGCAAATTTTTAAAATTATAATTTTATGTTACATAATTTGTTATAGTTCAAGTTTGTCAAAGTTTGTAATAAAGATAGTACTTTTTTGAAACTTATGTTGCCATTAGTCTTTTGACCAACGTGTCATAAGGCCTACACTTGTATGAAACCTAAACCATTTAGGTCAATTTAGGGTCACATTAACATATCATCACGTAACAGCGACCGTCGAGTTGTTATGGTAAATAAAGCGTTATTTAAATGAATATTACGTCGACACGTTGAATAATTTATAATGTCCGGATTGTTACTAGAGCACACGATTCGTAGTAAGTCGATAGCGAACGGAAGTGACCTTTGACAGCCCTATCTTTTTCAAGATTAAGTTACTGGAACTAAGGTATTGTAGTGGTTATCTTTTAAGTTAGGCTTACAACGATATATCTATTTTTATACTTTACTAGCGGTCCCCATAGACGTTGTCCTGCTTTGATAATAAAAAAAAATCTAAAATTCAACCACAGCGCCACCTACCGGGTCCAATTGTGAATCTAAACCATTCTCGGATCCACTCGAACACACACACTAAATTTCATCAAAATCGCTCCAGCCGTTCAGGAGGAGTTCAGTG
>MU161216.1:0-10273 GCA_015888305.1 Antheraea pernyi | reverse complement strand
ACATAAGATATATCTTGATACAGCTGGTACACTACACGCGTGATAGTAAAACTCTATACCTATCATATATTGTAATTGCTGAAACATACCGCACTGTCAAGAATTTTGCAAGTTTACCTGGCAGCGAACTCTGGTTGATACTACACCGTTGTTTTCAAATTTCACTACAAATTGCAAATTTCACCATCAGCTATATTCAGTGACTTTGTCACACAAATAAAAATAGAACTTCGTCCTTCTTTGCAGTAACATTCAGACATAATATATGTGAGCCGTGGGTAATGGTAGGATTATTCTTATAAATTTGCAAAAATTTGGTATATATTATAATATCACATGGTAAGATATATTCATAAATGCATATAGATAAATAAATAACGCATATACAAGTGGAATATAGTAGAAAGTAACGTGTTAACTAGAAAAAACTGGGAAAAATAAGACTTAAAAAATGTGGCCCTTTGATTACAAATAGAGGTCGAAGGTCTAAAACTCTATATTTTTATATTTATTTAATCTATATTCCGATCTGCACTATGAATTCTAAAATGTGTATGTAATTAGAGTCCATATTCTCAAATTGGAGCAGTTTCTAGTTGTAATAAAATAATAGGTGAAAATATAGAAAAGGCGTAAATTTGTATGCACTAAGCTATCTCAGTTTATTTTTCTGTGCCATAATATATCGATTAGTTTTATATGGCGGATGTTCTATATACCTTACTTATTAGGTTAAAAAAACTAAAGCTCAACACACAAGTATCGATCGACGTGGGAATTTATTGCTATAATTATAAAATATTTTAATATCTTCATGTCGAATGATTTATGGTTATTAATATGTATTTTAATTACGAGTGAGTTTTTGTTAAATTAATTTTAGGTTAGTCAATCTAAATTAGGGTTGATGGTTTGTTGTAACCCGGATATTATTGAAATATGGTAATCATCCACCAAAATCATATAAACCCATACACATAATAATTGCATACATAGTATATGCTACAAGATAGACCCTACAGACAGAAACAAATACTGTATAAGGCGAATCATTCAATTAAAGTACGCGATCACCTAAAACTCACCAATCAAGCGGTGATCAGATGTTATCTGGAGCTAATCATATGTAACAAATACGTTATGTGGGGAATTGTTATTATTATAGGTTTACTTATTACTTTATCGTTCAAATATTATTGCCCATTTCTAGTTTCTACTGTTATTTGATTACTCCAGTAATGATTTAATTTTTATTATCTGTTCATTTTCATCTCAAATCCTTTGCAAATATTCTAAATGTATATATGCCCATTTCTAGTTTCTACTGTTATTTGATTACTCCAGTAATGATTTAATTTTTATTATCTGTTCATTTTCATCTCAAATCCTTTGCAAATATTCTAAATGTATATATATGTATGTCTTCTGATCAAGTCAAATAAACATGTTTTCGTAAATTAGCTGTCAAAGCGTTTACAAGTCTACATGATTCATTTGACATACAAAATCTTCTGAGAATAGCAACAAGTTCGTTATTCTCCCAAATGTTATTCCTTATTATTATCTTATTACTTAATATAATATCTAAGCAAATATCTACTTGTATCATAATTAATTTGACTTTATTTTGTATTAATCACTTGACTGTACCTACTATGAGCAAGGCCGAACTTAAAGCTATATTCAGAGCGGCCAAAACTTTGATGCGGATTGTACATTTAATTTGTTTGTTGATTAAGTTTAAAACAGATGCTTATACGTTAGTAAAAATATTGTTATATGCACATTTTTTCCTAAATTCGTGTATAATAAAATTTAATATTGCAAAAAATGCCAGATGCGTCGTTGTTTCCTTGGACGGCCGCATTATTGCATACATTTTTTATTGTTTTTATCTGAAATAAAATATTAACGAATGTGTATGTATATATAAAAACCTCTCTTTATAACTTCTTCGAATACCTAGTATATTTGAAATTTCAAATACATTCGATTTGGAGTAATTGATTTGGGGTAATTATTATTTCAAATTTCGTCAAAAAAATTGTTGCATATGTCTAGGAATAAGTAATAGACATTTCAATCATTTTTAGAAATGTATGTACGTCTGTCTGTTTGTATGAATACGCATCAGTGCTAAAGTACTGGGTTCACAATAAAACTTCATCAAGCATATCCTAGAGAGTAACTTAGTCTTTGTTTCATCAAAATCGGTCAACTCTATCAAAAGTTATTGTAGCTCGAATGACGGCTCGAGTTAGGTACGAGAGATAAGTAGTAATCTACGAGTATACTAATATTACAAAGCTTATTTGTTTATTTCTTTGCTTGAACGCGCTAATCTCGGGAACTATTAGTCCTTTGAAAAAAATGTCAGTGTTAGATAGCTTATTTATCGAGAAAGGCTATATATAGGCTGTATCACGCTAAGGCCAATAGGAGAGAAGCTAGTATTGAATATAAATACATATTACATATTGAAACAAATGGAAAGGTTATTAGGTAAAATTTGTAGGGTATTGTAGGAAGGGTTTCGATTCGTTAGAATTTGAATATTGAAAATGAACATATGCAAACACAAGGTATTTTAAAATATTTGAATTACAACAACTATTTACGAAAAAAAATATAAATTAGATTTTAGCACCATCTAGCCTCGCAATTTTGAAATTATTCCGAAAGCTACGTAATATGCTGATATCGCTAACAAATTGACAGTGGTTTCTATATGGAATAGTAGATGTCGCTATAATAAAGAATATTGTATTAGTAATTTTAAATACAAGGGCATCTCATGTACTTATCTATACACATAATAAAAATAAAGTGTCTGTATGTAATATCAAAATATTTTTTTTTTACTCAAGTATACACGCTACTTATAACAAAAATGCAATTTTTAAAATTTTTGTCGGTCTGTTTGTGTGTTTGTTCCGGGTAATCTCCGAAATAGCTAGACCGATTTTGACAGGAATTTCACAGACACATAGCTGAAATTACAGCGGGTTTTTTAAGCTACCCTAAATTAGACTAGGTATTAACCTCGGCTTCGTCTGCAATGCTATCTTCAAAACGATTGGACCGATTTTCACCAAACTTACACCAGCAGATAGCAGACATCATTTCAAGTAATTTAGTCTATTTTAATTTAGACTATCTGTTAACCGTGGCTTCGCCCGCTGTACTATCTTCAAAACTGTTCAACCGATCTTCACGAAACTTTCACTGACAGATAGCTGATATTACAAAAAGTAATTGAAGCAATTTTAGTTTATACTAGCTGTTAACCGTGACTTCGCCCGCAATGCTATCTCCAAAACGGTTCGATCAGTTTTCACGAAACTTTCACTGGCAGATAGCTGACTTTACAAAAAGTAATTTAGGTAATTTTAGTTTATACTAGCTGTTAACCGTGGCTTCGCCCACAGTGCTTTCTCCAAAACAATTAGACCGATTTTCATGGGACTGTCACTGGCAGATAGGGTACCTTACAAAAAGTAATTGAATCTATTTTGATTTAGACTAGCTGTTAATCGTGGCTTCGCCCGCTGTGCTGTATACTCTTTATATTTATTTGTTAGCAATAATTTTAGATACATTACTCGAGTACAGTAAAAACAATTTATAGCGTGTTTCTGGTCTTTGGTTATAATTTCTTTATTTCTCATAATACTTGTATTTAAAGATATTACTTAAAGTTCAATGTGTATTTTGTAAGTGTTACTGTACTGTTTCAATTTTTTTGTGTAAATATTAATAAATAAATGCACGCGGGGAAGTTGCTCATGCGATACTGCAGATGTAGGTAGTTGCAGGTTAGCAACTGCTTTACTGTCGGAGAGACCTGACGGCGGCAAATCGTTTATAATGTATAATAATACGTATAATATAAAACATTGGTGAACTTGTGTTACTATAAAATATAGCATATGGCTTGTAGCCTTTTATTTTCCAATTTAGAAAACAACATATTTATTTTCGAACTGACTATGCCTTTGACCTAGCAAGGTCTTAACAGCTTCACCAGACTACGGAACAAAATGTCTATGACGTCGATCGTCTATTACTACAATTATTTGAGTATCATTCCTACTTTATCATTTATAACTGCCACGGGTTCAATTATGTATTTCTATTGACAGCCATAAAACAGAAGATTATTTTACGACGTGGAAACAAATTTCATAATCAGGAAATATATGCCGACTTGGGTGTATGAGAAATCTCGTGAGGATGAACTGAAAGGCCAACAATCAATTTTTTTTCTATTTATTTTATAATTATTTATTCAAACCAAATATATATTCAAAAAAGGATGTACATATTTCGATTTTATTTGGGATTTATCACCCCCTATTAATACATATATGAGTTGTTGAAACATATCAACCGAACTGGTACTAGTTTTGACGTTCATAAGTGCCTCCTTAGGGCCTAAATATCAACTGAACTGGTAGTAGTTTTGACGTTCATAAGTGCCTCCTTAGGACCTAAATTGAATAAAGTGTTTTTGATTTGATTTGATATATGTGTACCAAGCATACATACCACAACAACTCTTATATATAATTCATATCGGATAATTTTCTAAACAATTTCAGTTTGATAAGGGAAAAAATGAAACCCTTCCACTTTCATGTGTAAACGTGTATGCGTGCACACGTATGTGGAGGTGATACGTGTAATGTTGTCGCCGTGATGTAAGATTTTGTGTCACTGTATCGCGCGAGCAGCACACTCAAGGGCTCCACGCCGAGGGAACGGACCTAGGCTTAAGCCGCTGGCGAGAAGGGCCTAATCAGGTGTGCGGGAGCGAAATTTACCCTCAGACCACGGCGACGTGATCTGTGGTTACGCGGGCGTGGGCGTGAACACGCTTTGTTTGGAAAGACAGGCTGGTACTGACCGTTCGTTGACGTTATTTTATCGGCCAGATCGGTAAAAATATGTCGCGGACGTCTTTTGTAACGCGCAGCGTTGGGTACGGTTTCGTATTTTGTGGCAGATACCACTAACGCAATGGGATGATTCGCGGCTTTTTCGAAGTAACTACTACTAACTGATTTTACTAACTGATGAAAGCATCTCGAGCTCCCTGTGGAGATCTTTATTCCGGACGTACCATGGGGCACCGGTAACTTTACGTAGAACGCGGTTCTGGAGAACCTCCAACTTTTGACGGATGTGTATAGGGTCAGTACAGGCTGTGTTCGGTGAACACTGTTTTTCTAAACTCGCGCCGAGAGACTCCGCCTTGACTAAACCATCGAACGCGGGAGGCAAACCGGCGCCTCTATCGAGAGGGGTGTAGGAATAGTCACGTCTGTCTTTAATGTTCGCACGAGCTTCCAGTACACCTAATGAGACGGTCGGATATTCTCCAGAAGCCAGTCCCACCTCCTAATGTTAAAGCAATTCCATAATAGTATAGAGTTTACAGCTATTGTGCTTGACTTGACAAAAATATCTCCAATTTAGTACAAAAAAAAACAATTTGTTAGCTATGTGTGACGGATGTATACATCATTAGATAAAACACTTGGATTTATTATTTAATCGCTTTAAATTATCCATAGTAAATTTGTTAATGCTACGATTGTAAAGGTTATGATTAAAACAATTAATTACTATACTCTACTTATTCGATTTTTACACTTAGATAAATAATAATTAATAAGAATATTATTATAAAATACTTACATCGAAATGATCTTCACAACAACAAAAATTCGATTTTGTTTTGAGATAATCTCGGTGCACTGCTTGAAACCATTTCTTTCGACGTTTTTCATCTTGTGGAACATTAAAGAACATTTTTTCGGGATTTGTTTTTATAGTATTCGTACATAATGGTACAAAACAAGAGCGATAAGTTGTGAGGTTCAACATTTTCGATATATTTTTCAGTATTTAACAATGACAACAGAATTTAATACATGAAAGTTCAAACATTGTACTTATTATCACTGTATGCTACAATGGGTGAAAACTAACATTATGACGTCATACGCGCTCGGTTTCGGTCGGGAGTTGTCGGGTGGTCTTCGGTACTGGATTCAAAAAATAATTTTTATTTTGACATACCTTTTTAGTTATTGCGAATAAAAAAATAGTTTTGTTATAAAACTTATATATGAATTTTCCATTTATCACAAAACAATTCAAATACCTAATTCCCCAGCACTATAATTAAATAACCATAAGTATTTATAATTGAACTTGTCCTTTATTATATCTTTTGCAGAAAAAATCTAAGTCTTCAGCCAGTCGACAAGGAGGAGGATGCGCATCTGTTCACGTATCGGGACTTGAATAGAACTCACGTATCAGTAGTACTTGCTCAAAGTATCGACAATATAGTTGATAACGATTACCCGCAAAATGTTGTCAAATTCCGCCTCGGTTGTGATTTCGACGCGGGGGATGATTTGGTAAGTAAATTTTTTGATACAATAAATATATTTTTTGTTTTTTATCATTGGGCCACAATCTCACCTCGTATTGACTGAGAATGTGACTTAAGACAACACGCTAAACTTAAATATTAGGGTGGACGTTACTTTGCACTTCTGCTTGGGATTGGATGACCAGTGTCATGTCTTACTGCAATAGAAAACATTAGTGAAACTTAGATGACTTATTTGTTATATGTCGTATTATTTTTATGGGCTATGTATTACATACAATAATCACGAATTATCGGCCACCCGTTACTTGTAAAACATATACGTAGATGTCACAACACGAACACTCAGATACTATATACTAGCATCTGCCCACGAATTAGTCTGCTTTTGAATCTTTATAAATGACGACTACAGATATTATTTTATGTAATTCAAACATTTTATACAGCGCACACAGAAATAGAGCTAAAATGGCAGGATTCTTTACATCTTACTTGAAACTTATTATTATATTTTGATCAAATTACACAATATCTTTATAGATTATGCTCTATATTTTATTCTGTCTTATAAGCTATATTACTATGACGAACAATCAAAATCCATACAGTCGTTTTTTCATGAAGAAATAATAAACAGACATGTATCTTCACATACTTTATTTTCTTATAATAAATATTAACAGGATAATCCCATGACTCCATTTTTGATCAAAGATGACATAATTCCACATTACTTACGTATATTTGTTCATACGCTTTTGACCTGTCACTCGTTTAAATACCTATAATTCATATTTTACTTACCATCGAGTACACTCGAATAAAATTGCCAAGTCATTTAAAAATTCAATAACGATAACATAATGATACCAGGTCAACGAGACTGTGCTACTTTTGAAAACAATTTCACACTGACCTATAGCCTGGTTTCCAAATATATGCAAATTTTTCGGTACAACCCGCGCATTATATAATACCTGGTATTTATAGAACAAAGTTGAGATAATAATGTAGTCATAAGTTAATCTTTTAGCAGTTTACCAACTTTATGTTCTTCTTCATTAGAATCTTACATGCGTTTTAATGCTACCTTACTCCATGTTGAACGATGAATGGAGTTGCAAATGATAACATGCTAAACTTAGAAATTACAGGTTTTTAAGTCGGCTGCCGAATCGCAAGGTTGTTAGCGACAGAATTTCAACTTAAAAATAGCTATCTAACCGGCAGATAAAAATACCTACCACACTACGAACTCATTACTGTTTTTTTAAATCGAATGCTTAGTCTAGTTGTAGGATTCGAACTTCTTGAGCTATCGTGCAATCCATAACAAATGCACATAATTTTTATTATTTTATGTGTTGCTTGAGTTCATTACTTATGCCCGGTTTCTGAAATATTCGATTAAACTACCAATAGTTATTGGCTCAACAAAGTTATCCATAAGATAAACTGTCAAATGGCCCGCTGACTTTTACTGACATTTATTGTATGACTTTGTGTTCAGAAACGCAATTTTACAAGTTATCGAAACGATAACGCTAATGAAAAGATAAACTACAACTTAAGTACCTCAGAAACCGGGCACTAGTATTGCTTTTAATGACAGATGCTCGTTATTTATTTCTCACAGTAATATTAATAAATAAGAAAAAAGTAAATTAAAAATTACTATTCTAAACGACTTCAGTTCACTGACATTATTATAAGACGTATTCTTTATGACGAAAGCCATAAAAGTGACGAAAAAAAAAACTTTGCCCGATTCATAACTTTGTATTCGTCTATCAGCCAAAGATAAGCATCTGTTAACATTTTTAGGCTTTTGTCCAACGGACTTAATGGGCTGTTTGTATATTTTTTAATAAATTTACAGCCCATTAACGTATTTAATTTTAACTGTTATCATACTCAATGTTTAAATGCATTTTGGATAGATCTTTTACGTCTCGATTTGCATATTTCATTTTGGAAAACTGTTAATTGTAACTTAAGGGTAATAAACTTATCTAAAATAAGAAGCAATTGTTTATTATAAGTATCATGAAATCAGATATATGAATTACAAAATTCTATAGATCATAACACAGTGAAGTGTGATCTGTCACTGTGTGCGGTAGAAATTAGTTTTACGGTGTTACAACCACTGTTGAACTATTAAGATGATAATTTGTACCCATTTTTTAAGACAAACTTTAACACACAGTTTCTGTTAAAATGAGCATAATATATGTATCATACCTGCAAAATCTAAATACTTATAATGACTGCCTTAATTGTTGAAGAAAAACAATTTTATACATATTCAATGACCTTACACGGGTCTTCCAAAGAACATTACAAGCTCTAGAACAGGTTTTACCATATTTCACTTCTTCAATTTTATGATTTTTTTTTTGTAACAACATCGACGATATAGTTCTGAAAAAATCTAGAGACTTGAGAAATTTTATCATAATTCCGTTGTCAACCGAGACAACAAAAGACTGTATCGACTTTTTTTATGTCATATCATGCAAACGAACAGGTGGGTCACCTGATGTTAAGTGATCACCACCGTCTTAGACACTAACAACACCAGGGGAGTCAAAAGTGCGTTGCCAGCCTGTGTTCGGGGGTAAGGGAGGGAGGGAGGAGAGGAGATGGTAGGGAGGGAGGAGAGGAGAGAGGCAGGGAGGGAGGTGGCCCTCCGGCGCCCTCACTGACCGAACGAAACGTAACAATGCAACTTCACGTCGGTTTTCTGTGAGAGGGTGGTACTTCTCCGGGCGAGCCGCCCATTCATGCTGTAACCAATAATAGCTTCAGCGTAGCTCTACCACTTACTTAAAATCTTTTTAATCATCTAATTTTCTAATTTAAACTTTTAAAATCGTCACTTCTTGTAGCAAGTATGATAATAACTGTTCCTCTACCGTTTCGTAGAGAATAGCTTTGCCCAGTAATCCGATTCCTTATTACCATACTCTAATTTTAGTATAGCTTTCGTCAACATTTCACCATATATATTGATACAAGATAATTAAGTGAAAAATGCTTATAGAGATTATACTTAAGGTTAGATTTTAACTAAATTTGTTTGATTGCACGAATAAATATATTAAAGACATATATTGAACTGGAAGATGTTGGGTAGGTAACTGAAGTTAGAAATAGAAAGAAAAGAAATCACGATAAATAGAGAGTTAATAATCAGATCATTTAAAACTTTGGAATGCTCAATATAGAAAACCTCAGACAATGCGGTAGAAAATTGTCAGGGCCGGCCCGGTCGATGGGTCATCTCAGATAAATGATACCCCTACCATTGGCTTCTATACTTATATTCACACTTTATTTAACTCGTATAAAAAGAAAAGTCTAGATTTGTGGTCTATCTGCCACTAAATGTATGTAATAGTAATTTTTATTTCTGCTATGACCGATATATTTTGATCTCGTTGTAGATTCGTTGTACACTATTCTAAGAACGGAAAATAAAATTATATTTTAGAATATGGATTAGACGAGAAATTTAGGCTAATAAAAATATGTTAGGGCATCGAATATAAATCGTTACATTGCATTAAATTTTCCATATTTCCGCTTAAAGTTAAAGTAAAAAAAAAGATGGCAATTAAGTTTAAAAAAATATTTTGCGTACTTTTCTATATTTCATTTACTTTATAACAAAGGGTTGCTAATAATATTTCCTGTGTTATTTAAGTTCCGAATTACCGGATAGATGGCACTACAGATAATGAAGCTTTAATTTAATTTGTTATTTACTTACATTGAAACCAGGTGGCATGTTTTTTTATTATTATCTAATTTCATATTTTTGATATTTTTTCCAAAAATTATTGATTGATTTGTTTATAA
>MU161215.1:16386-49987 GCA_015888305.1 Antheraea pernyi | reverse complement strand
AGTTTTCAAGTTTATCGCGAACAGACAGATAGACACGTGGCAGAGGACTTTTTTATACTATGTAATTATACTTTAATTTTTATAACTAGTGTATAATAAATATGTATTTAATAGTAATGTATTTAGTAGATTTTAATGCAAAAGCATTGTTTAATTCTGGAAAAGTCGTAGTTTCTTAGTTAGGTTAACATTTTAGGATTCCCACGAAAAAATGATTATAATTATCATAATAAAACAAAAAAAGTCTGTGAGATTGTCCACTTAATTTGTATTGTTTACTATGATAATTGAATTCTAAGAGATTTTTTTTTAAATAGTGTACCTGGCAGAGTCCTTGCGAGTCTCGAATCGGTTCTCCGGTATCTTGGTCCACCTTGATGATAGCTATCGGGTATACGCTTGGAAAGATCCGCGAAACAAACCCGATAGCGCCGGGAGTGCCGTCCGTGTTCGCTAAAATATAATTTATTAATATAACATCACTATCTGCTCATATTATGAATCACACAAACGACACTAAATTATGTATCTTCTATATATCACTTATTTACACTAATTATATAACAAATATACTGGAGACCCGAGGTACCAAGTTGACACTATCTATACCGATTTTGCCAAAGCATTCGATAGTGTAGATAATTCAATATTAATGGTCAAACTTAATCACGCTGGAATTCATGGCAATCTCTTAAGGTGGTTTGAAAGTTATTTATACAACCGGTCTCAGCTAGTTGCACTGGCAGGTTATGAATCTTCCCCTTTTATACCCACATCTGGTGTTCCCCAAGGATCTAAATTAGGACCCTTACTCTTTTTAATTTTTATAAATGATCTTTTAGACTCCCTGTATTGTAATTGCCTAGCCTATGCAGATGATATTAAAATATATAATCAGATAACAAAATTAAGTGACTGTGTTAAACTACAGGCTGATCTTAGCACACTTGAATCATGGTGTATCAAGAATAAAATGTCTCTTAATGTAAAGAAATGTCAATACATAACATTTACAAACAAATTAAAATATTTGGATTTCAGTTATCAACTTGGGGGCACGAGTGCTAATTATTCAACATGTTTCTTAAAAAGACTTCCCGTTATGCCCGTATAACAGAGCGCATTAAAATTCAAATTTTTTGAAGTTATACTTCTTTCCGCGCATTAAGGAAAAATGAAGAGAGTAAATTTTTACGATGCACGCGCACACCGTCACGAAAAACCGACAGCCTGAAGATAGCTATAGTCAACATTTTGTTTCTTTGTATTTAGCGTTTGTATTTCTTTGTATTAAAACTTTCAATGTATGAAATACTTTTTTTCAATTGTTAGTGTCGTTTTTTCTAAAAACGTAGGTTAAGGCGAAGGATAAAATTTTTGAAAAGATTTTTAATTTGTTACGCCAAAGAACTATAACTTCTAACGCGTGTACATAAGTACACACACACTTTTTTACTTATACCTAGACACCTGGAATTATTTTTTTTTATGATCAGAACATGTACAAAATTTGAAGAACTTGAAAATTAACGAAAAATATTATGAACGGCTAACATTGGATTTAGCTCATTTTTAAATGTAAACAGCTCATATTGTAGTTTCATTTATATTTTAAATCGCATTCAAGCTGTGGTAGTCCAGCAATTTGGTAACATTATCGACTGACGGTGAAGGAAATATCGTGAGGAAACCTGACCCTGTTCTTGTATTACTATTGTATGTGGGAAAACATATAACTGTTGATTTCTCAAAAGTTTGTAATCGCCAATATGTAGTGGACTGGCGTGTTGATTATGTTCTTACCGTCCTTCGGGAAGAGGCCTATGGCCCTGCAGTGGGTTTCTTACAGGCTTGATGATTATATTTTCAAATATTGAAGCTATTACGGTTTAAGTATGAATGGGTCGGCTCGTCCGGGGTACTAGTATCCGCTAGTTCTGTCCATGGTTTTAAAAACCGACTCGACAACTGGCTCCGGACAAATAAACTCACCTTAATAAGTGAACATCTGCAGTGACCAAAACCCGACAAAAAAATTCGACACAGTGCGATATAGACGTATCAGCAATTATACTGCTTGTCTATTAACTATAAATAAAATAAATAAATAATAAAAAGTAAAAAAACATATGTGATTTTAGGAACAAAAAACTTTTCGAGATATTATACACATTGGTTAGGCGTTAAGTATTATCAGGGTGAGTGATTAGCAGCTCTGGGAAAGTTTTCAGTTACTGAGTTTGCAAGCTATCAAGGCCTGCATTATTTAATACTGATTACCCCCGCTAGGTGACGTTATTTTTACCAATATGATTATTCGGTGAAACGCTCGTATGGTTGAGTGAGTTGTCGAGTTTGACACTTTTTTATGTCATAGCAAGCAAACGAACAGGTGGGTCACCTGATGTTAACTGATCACCACCGTTCATAGACACTAACAACACCAGGGGAGTCAAAAGTGTGTTTGGGGGAAAGGGAGAGAGGTGGGAGAGGAGAGGCGAGGAGGAGGAGGTGGGCGTCCGGCGCACTGACCGAACGAAACGCAATAATGCAAGCACTGTTACTTCAAGGCAGTTTTCTATAAGAGAGTGGTAGTACTCCGGGCGAGCTGATCCATTCATACTGAAACCAGTAATAGCTTCAGCGTGGCTCTACCACCTATTAAACATCGCATCAATACTTCGCAAATAGAAAAATCGCTTCACCCCCGCAACAGAAATAGTCGTCTTCCGCTTTTAGTGAGTAGCTTGTAGTTCCTCTAATCGTCTTACCTTAATAAATGTTTTGCCCCTCAGTTGTTACGTGGCATCATACTCAAAAAGCAATTGCCCTTCTAAAAGCCCCTGGTTGCTATTGACACACCTCATGTATAACTATCACAGAATTCGAACGGATTATTTAAATAAATAGATTATTTAAGGTTGGTACCTTTCACAGTTACACCACCTTTACAGTGGTCTGTGATACGTCAATTCCGTAGAAATTAGTACATTATAATTTTTATTCTGCACAAGAAGCGACGAACATTATTCATCATATATTATATATATATATCATATATTGCATTACATTATATTATATTACATTACAGTTATTATATTTTATATTATTTATAGTTATTACATTATTATATTACAGTTACGTGCCACTATCTTAGGTGGTATTACCTAGTATTTATTCCTGTACACCCAGAATACCCCTGATTCTACTCCATTGAAAAATCCATCCAAAGGTTGCCTGGAAGAAATTGCTAATAGCAATAAGGCCGCCCATTGTACCGTTAATAAAACGTGAAATGTTTTTGAAATGTATATATATGTAATTGGGGTACAATAAAGTTTAAATAAATAAATAAAATAAATGGGAAACGGGATGCGGACTGGGCGGCACGGTGTGATTCATTGCTTTCCTTATTATATGTTTAGTGTATATCAGTTTTGTTTTTCTCTAGATAATTAGAGGTCAAATATTAAGCACCTATCCTTTTAATTGATTTAGAACGAGGATCGACTAAAGATTATCCATTAAAAATATCGCTGACGACTAGCCAGTCGCGCTATATATGTATGATTATTGCTTATATGTAGAATCATTGCAACTATAACCTGATATACAACGTAAGGTGAAACAAGGAAAGAATATTCCAACATCCCCTACCTAATTAATCATAAGTGTACTAGCAATGGGAACAACGGAAAATCTAAAATCGTTCCAAAATAAGAATCAGTAAATCTATTAAATCATACTATAGGTCGAACAATAAAACCAAATGTGAAAAGCACTATAGCCATAACAAGATCCATCGAATCAAGAATATGTAAAATTTTTAATAAATATATGATTTGTTAGCAAAAAATATAAAATAAACACATACATTATTCTTACATGAGATATCTTACCAATATTAGCGTTTCCTTCAGTCGCACCATAGAACTCTGTCACATATTTAATATTGAATCTCTTGACAAACTCTTTCCATATCTGTAAAAGGAAAGATACTTAATATTGTTACTACATCAATTATTAAGGTTAGAACTTATACAATATGTAAAACAATCTAAAGATGAGCTATGGACACGAACTCAGATTGAACAACTAATCTTTTAATTTTTTAACGAACAAAAATTTTGACATTTTATGTTTTTACTATATAATTTCTAATTATTTAAATTTGAGTACGGTAAAATTAAAAATTATAATATTAAATGCAAATATCAAGTTGTTTCACCAGTTTTATAAGACTAGACTTACATTATGACAAATGTACTGTACATTCAAGTATTACGTAAGCAGAATTTTGTAATTTCTGGCCGCCCCCTCCCACTGGTCAGCAAAAGTAAACAATGTTCTTAAACCGACGCCCGCCCGTAATTACGTAAACATTTATATAAGTACAATCCGATCTGTTCTAATTCAGTAAATAAATATTGCTGACGTAATCACCATCCAGATCCCCAACCCCTATGTCATCAAAAATAATAAAATCAAGAACCCCTCTCGTAAAGGATTATTACCATTGAATTGTATGATATATAAATACAATACATACATATACATTCATATAATGTATAATAATATTTAATTTATATATAAATAATAAATACTTATTGACGATTGATATATAACGATAGTAATGGCTGGAATTAATACAATTATAGCCATCGTCATTTTTAGTGGATGCACAGAGAGAGATGTATTAATTCCAGCCATTACTATCGTTATATATCAATCGTCAATAAGTATTTATTATTTATATATAAATTAAATATTATTATACATTATATGAATGTATATGTATGTATTGTATTTATATATCATACAATTCAATGGTAATAATCCTTTACGAGAGGGGTTCTTGATTTTATTATTTTTGATGACATAGGGGTTGGGGATCTGGATGGTGATTACGTCAGCAATATTTATTTACTGAATTAGAACAGATCGGATTGTACTTATATAAATGTTTACGTAATTACGGGCGGGCGTCGGTTTAAGAACATTGTTTACTTTTGCTGACCAGTGGGAGGGGGCGGCCAGAAATTACAAAATTCTGCTTACGTAATACTTGAATGTACAGTACATTTGTCATAATGTAAGTCTAGTCTTATAAAACTGGTGAAACAACTTGATATTTGCATTTAATATTATAATTTTTAATTTTACCGTACTCAAATTTAAATAATTAGAAATTATATAGTAAAAACATAAAATGTCAAAATTTTTGTTCGTTAAAAAATTAAAAGATTAGTTGTTCAATCTGAGTTCGTGTCCATAGCTCATCTTTAGATTGTTTTACATATTGTATAAGTTCTAACCTTAATAATTGATGTAGTAATAATATTAAATATCTTTCCTTTTACAGATATGGAAAGAGTTTGTCAAGAGATTCAATATTAAATATGTGACAGAGTTCTATGGTGCGACTGAAGGAAACGCTAATATTGGTAAGATATCTCATATAAGAATAATTTATGTGTTTATTTTATATTTTTTGCTAACAAATCATATATTTATTAAAAATTTTACATATTCTTGATTCGATGGATCTTGTTATGGCTATAGTGCTTTTCACATTTGGTTTTATTGTTCGACCTATAGTATGATTTAATAGATTTACTGATTCTTATTTTGGAACGATTTTAGATTTTCCGTTGTTCCCATTGCTAGTACACTTATGATTAATTAGGTAGGGGATGTTGGAATATTCTTTCCTTGTTTCACCTTACGTTGTATATCAGGTTATAGTTGCAATGATTCTACATATAAGCAATAATCATACATATATAGCGCGACTGGCTAGTCGTCAGCGATATTTTTAATGGATAATCTTTAGTCGATCCTCGTTCTAAATCAATTAAAAGGATAGGTGCTTAATATTTGACCTCTAATTATCTAGAGAAAAACAAAACTGATATACACTAAACATATAATAAGGAAAGCAATGAATCACACCGTGCCGCCCAGTCCGCATCCCGTTTCCCATTTATTTTATTTATTTATTTAAACTTTATTGTACCCCAATTACATATATATACATTTCAAAAACATTTCACGTTTTATTAACGGTACAATGGGCGGCCTTATTGCTATTAGCAATTTCTTCCAGGCAACCTTTGGATGGATTTTTCAATGGAGTAGAATCAGGGGTATTCTGGGTGTACAGGAATAAATACTAGGTAATACCACCTAAGATAGTGGCACGTAACTGTAATATAATAATGTAATAACTATAAATAATATAAAATATAATAACTGTAATGTAATATAATATAATGTAATGCAATATATGATATATATATATATGTATAGATTGATAAATATATACACATAAGCGAATTTTAAATAGATAAATAGTGTTTTTTGACAGAGTTTCTAAAAATGCCCATCGTCTGCGCCCATCTTATAGAAATCGGTAGAGCATTCCATAGTCAGACAGCCTGGATTGTGAAAGACTTGGCGCTGAAACTAGTGGAATGAGCAGGGACTTCTAACGTTAAATCATCTGATGACCTTAAATTTAGAGTATGCCTATCGCACAGGAACTGAAAACGATTTTTTAAGTACAGAGGAGCAATAGGGTTAAAGAGAGTACCGTATAGAAGATAAAGAGTGCGAGCGTTCCGGCGTAGCCTCACAGGGAGCCATTTTAGTTTTGTTCGAAATTCTGATATGCGATCAAACTTACGCAAACCAAATATAAACCTAATACATAAATTTTGTAGTCGTTCCAGTTTATCAAGTTGAGCTTCAGTAAGATCTAAATAACAAGTATCAGCATAGTCGAGGATAGGAAGGAGAAGGGTTTGTGAAAGCGAAATTTTAGTGGGAATAGGGAGAAAATTACGGAGTCTTCTTAGGCATCCGGCTGACGCAAAAATTTTCCGACTTAGTTCATGAAGCTGTGGACCCCAAGATAAATTTTTGTCAATATAAATTCCTAAGTTTTTTACTATATCACATACAGGAAGGATAGTACCTTCAAAGATGATAGGTGGGAGTTGCATTTTCTCAATCTTTACAGTCATCCTAGGGCTGCCAATAATTATGATTTGGGTTTTATTAGGATTCATTCTGAGACCATAGGCTTTACTCCATCCACTAATGCGTGTCAGGTCACTGTTAATAGTATCGATAGCTTGTGACAGGTTGTCGAGGGAAGCCTGTGAATAAATTTGTAAATCATCAGCATATAAATGGTAAGAAGAAAGTAAATTGTTGGATATAGAATTTATGAAGATTCCGAAAAGTAATGGAGATAACACACCACCCTGTGGCACGCCAGTAGAAGTCGCTGATAAGGAAGAAAAGGTTTCGTCGATACGAATACGTTGTCGACGACCAGTTAGATAACTTCGAAACCAGTCATTAGCTATTACAGATACATTAAGTGAGTTTAGCACACCAAGTAGAACATCAAAGTCAACGGTATTGAACGCGTTACTAAAATCGAGCAAAGCAAGGATCGTTAATTGTCCGCGCTCCATACCTGACCGGATGTCGTCAGTTATATGTGTCAATGCTGAAACCCAGGTGCGTTAAGTGCCTCGGCGATCACTCCACTAAGGAGTGTTCTCGCATGTCATCCTCCTCCGACCCTCCGAGTTGCGTTCTGTGCCGCGGCGTGGGTCATATCGTGAACTATCGCGGATGTCCCCGCGCCCCGCGCTCAAAGCGCCCTCGCTACCCCAGGCATGTCTAGCCGTCTAGGACGGCCGCCGCCCCCGCCCGCTCTTGACCTCCGCCTCTCATGTCCCGATAGGCCTTCCCGAGCCTGCCGAGCACATCTCGTGCACCGGGAGCGTCCGTACCCGCGACTAACGCGCCCCCCGCCCCTCAGGCCTCGTGGGCTTCTGAGCCCGCGTCTCAACCAAATCCCAAACCCCAGGCGGCTAAGCCTTCACAGGATGCCACCGTCTTTTCCTTTTCCCTGTCAAGTATTGACTACGCATATCAATTACTCATTTTCCACGAAATCTCAGAGATCTCGGCGTACGAAGAAACCTCTAAAAATGCGTTACTAGTTCCCGTAACCGCGATCCATAGATTTCCAGCCATTCGCGGCTACCCCACAGAGTACATTATATAAAGGCGCGCGCCGACGTTCAAAAATAAATAAGTCATATAAGATAAAGTAAATCCGTGTATTTACGTCTATCTTCCCCTAAAACGACCCAACAATAATAATAATTTTGTTATTTCTATTTTTTAATGCAATTTCGATTGTATGATTCACAAATGAATATATGTATGAATAGCTTAGAATAGTTTAGCTAGGTCAAATCCGGAATTTCTCATGTAACAGCCCAAGCCGAGGTGTGCCGTGCGCCCTTGAGCATGTTACCTAAAAACAAAATCGGCTGAGTGCCTTAAGCGTTCGCCTTAGTTGTCCAGTGAAGCGGTAGAGGCCTTTAAAAATGCCAATAGTGAAGTCACTTCGAGAAAAAAAAGCGACCCGCAGAAGCGAATCACTATTACGGGCTTTTTGCCATATACATGGTGTTTGCGACCCAGTCAGGCTGTAAAACCCTACCACCCCGCAAATAAAATAAATGTAATCAGAAACAATCATTTGCCTATCTGCCGTAATTTCCAACGAATTTCTAATTGTTACACATTAAAGCTTAAAAAATTAAATTATAAATATATCCAAAAACTACAAATGTATTTTTTCGTCTGTAAAGCTAGAAAGGTCAAGTCGGCAGAATCACTCGTTTTATATATCAAAATTTAGTGCTCATTTAGTGCTAATTTAGTGCTGATAACAGATATTTGGTGTATTTCTGACTAGTAATAGGAATAAGGGGTTGCAGACCAAGATCAAAATCAAACTACATAAAATATAGCAATATATGTTTCAACATATAGCGAAACGCTAAAGATCTCGTATAGGATTTGTATATTTTATCACATTGCTTTAAAATATACAAAAAACAAGCCATTAAAAACTAGATATATAAAATTGGGTTCAAGAGTTAGAGTAAAAAATCTGAAACAACATTCAGCTGGAGGACGGACATTCGTTAACTAGACGAGTATTCATTTTATAATTACTTATTGTACTGTATTAACATTTTTGTTTAATTACTTATTATATAAATAATGAATGAATACTTTATTCCACTTAGTTTGTAGATTGGCGAGCTTAACGTCGCAAAGCATTTTTTTATTGTGGGAAAAAAACAAAGGTAATTAATTACATTACAATAATTATTAGATATTACAAGTTTATGTATTATATTTCTAACAATAGTAGATTATAGTTTAGCAACACTATACAAGCTTAAAGATTTGCCAATATCTTTGTATCATAAAATCATAAGAATACTAACATAAAAAAAGACCAAGTTATTTATGTATTTTTGATTTTTAACCATTTCAACTTCCAACCATGGAAGAATCACATGTGTTTGTATTTATTATTAACTAGCGGGCCCGGCGGACGTTGTCCCGTCCTGATAATTAAAAAAAAACCTTGACACCTACCTAAACCTCTAAACCTTCCTCATGAGTCACTTTATCTAATGGCGAAAACAACATGAAAATCCGTTCATTACTTTTTGAGTTTATCGCGAACACACAGACAGACATGGCAAAGAACTTTGTTTTATATAATGTGACACAAGTTTAAAACCACTAAATCAATGAGAATAGTATCCGCTAATAATCTTACAATCAAAATACCATACCATCATTTAAGACAAAATACGCACTACAGTATAATGAACTCTGCGGTATAAACTTACCGTGGCCTTGTACTTTAAACAGTCGGGGAAGTACTGTGATGCGGAAAACTTCGATTTCAGTATAACCGTGCAGCCTAAGATGAGCGCTTGTCCCACGCTTATGATCCCACCGGCCGTGTGATACAACGGAAGTGGGCAATATACCACATCGGAGCTATTTAAACGCCAGTAGTGTAAACCGGTTGTCAGGAATGCATACCTAAAATTAATATGTACATTGTAATACCCATAGATTAAAAAAAAACAATCCTTTAAAGACGGTTTCTTAATTCGAGAACATAAAAACTTTTTGACAACGTATTTTATATACCGTATTTAATACGATGGAACCGAATCGCGTTAGCAGTTGACACAACCGCGGAACTTTGTTTACGTTTCTCTAGGACACAATAGAATTACGTGGTTATTGATGTGAATCAAATTAAACCTGACTTAAAGCATAGTCTAGTAAAACATTTACTGGTAGTTACATGGACATACAGGGTACCAGGAGTCTCGAAAGAGTTAGATTATGTATACTTGGAATTCATACGATTTCAAGTATAAGAGGTTTGGTTTTTATAATTACTAATTAGAGCTGAAAATCTCTGTCTATTTTTTTTTGGGTTATAATGTCCGACTATCATTTTACGTGATGTTAAATGATCATTTGGTCTAAGATAGTAAACAGGCTAAATGTAATGGTTTGTGTCTGGTTTTCAAGCACAACTACCGGAACACCTCTAAAGGGGTGTAGCGACAGATTTTTAACTTAAGGGTAGGTTAGCTTAATGCTTTGATTTCATCTCGATGTTGTCCGTTACGGAAATTTAGGCTCCTTTACAAGGATTCGAACCTACATCGACAGACGCGGTGCCTGAACACACCAACCACTGAGCCAACGTATTATTACACATATTATAAAGGTTATCTAAATATCGCGCTACGACCTTTAAGAGTGTAACAGTTATCATACAAAATGTAGGTCACAGAGTACGGTAATCGAGAACTATATATAATAATGAAAGCGCAGGCGAGCCGTGTGGTGCGGTGCAGGATATTCGGGTTCGATAGAGAGTTAGTCGCCGGATGAAAATTGAGCATTAGTAAGAAGGACCGAACTGTGAATACCTATGCTAGCTAGGTACCACGCACCGCATCACTATAGCATGGATGTCTCCCTACGCAATCGCTGTTCTTTATAGGGGGTTCTGATTATATACAATATCATTTAAACGTATTCCTAATTGCTCCTAATCTTTACATAGTATAAAATGAAGTCGCGTCCGCTGTCTGTCTCCTTAGATAGATAGAGAGATTCAAGAGGAAGGTTTATATATATAATACATACACAGTACACACAGAACATACAGAAAAGTTAAAAATTCAAAGATTTGTAATGTGATGTAACAAACATATTTTGTGTGCTTAAATCGCAAACGCTGACTGACTAAACCTTACGAGATTACGATCAACTTAATGTACTACGGGATTGTATATTTTAAAAAGATCGATAAAAAGTCCGCGATGGGTATATATTTATCTCTAAAGGATAACCCACAGTAACCATTTTTATCTTTTTACAAAAATAATTATGTGCTATTTACCAAGATATACAATACAGTATTATTCCTTATCCAATTAAATACATTACATACGTTAAACATGTCATGTGGATCAACACTGCCCTTAACAGTATTTCGTTTAAATGGATGTCTACATTGCACCTGTGTGACGCTGGAGCGAATCGGTAGTATTATATAAATCGCTTCTTCGCTTCGAATGACGTCATTGATTGTTCTCCGTATAGTCAATTATACCGCATATATGTATTTCAAGGTGTCTTTTACTAATGTCAATGAATACAGTAAACAGTAATATGATTAAGTAATACAAAAATCCTTGAAACAATATTTTGATAACATTACAAATATATCGACTACGTCACGACCTTAATATGGTACGCAAAAATTAAACTACTAAGTTCCAGTATCAACAAATGCCTTTCAAATCCGATTTTATAGCCCTTGCCCTGTAGCTAGTACTTATAGTAATTTATATTCTTATTATCTTATTAATTTATATTTATATTCTTATAAAGGAGAAAGTTTATGAAAATCGATGGATGTTCGTTACACTCTCTTGAAACAACTACAGAACAGATTTTTGATAAAACTTTACAATAAATTAGCGTATACATTAGAGTAACATATACTTTATAAAGATATGGTTTAAATTGACCAAGTTATCTTAATAAATTTAGAAAAATCATACCTTCTGTGGGATGCGTAATACCGTTAAACGATGATAATGTACGGCGACAGCTTCTAGACTTTTCTATCATTCTATGTTGAAAGGTAAATATAATGACGCAGTGCGTCTCGGTGGAGTTCTATTCGAGACATTACATCGAAGGGCATACGAAGAGAAACAAAAAGAAAGAGATCCTCAACCATCGGCTGAGTTGAGTTATTGAGTCCGGTGAAGCAGTTAAGACCTTGCAAGGTCAATAGCATAGTCAGTTAAAAAAAAATTACTCAACCGTACTGCGATTACATTATTACAAGGTGTAAGTGTTACTGTAGTGTAACGGTGTAGCAGTGAGTCTGTATGTACAATTTTTTTTACGTACAACATTTATTTTAACCTACGACCGTAACACTATTAATTTTTTTTAAATATTGCAGGAAAATTTGAATGAAGTAAATACTCCGAAAAATCATGGACAAAGTCGCGGAAAAAGGCTAGATATCTATAAATTATTTAAAAAATAAGTAGTCTTCTACATATAAATAATCTAACACAAAAGAGTTCAGTACGGTTTTCTCCTGTGTTGATCCGTAGTTTTTTTTTTGTTACTGAAAAGCTACTGGCGCAGGCACGTATACAGTGGGAGGTTAGTTGGGATTTATAGCCCCCCCCCAAAGTGACGTTACATAAAATAAACTGTATCATAACCACTGTGAAGCACGAGTTCAGATTGTTGTTTCAATGTTTGTCCCCCCGAACCAAAAGCTTGGATACGCGGCTATACTGGTGGGCTTTAGTGTTAACCAATTAAAAAAAATAGAACTGTTAGTTTTTTTCCTTCCTTCGAATACGCACATATATTAATGTCGTTCGAAAATGACAAAATTGTTACAATTAAAGACAATAATAATATGATCATAAAATTTTGAAACAAATTTTACGTTTAATTGATTAAAATTGCCTTGAAATTTTAAATTCGAATTATATTTTTAATTACTTAAACATTTCATTAATTTATTTTCGGGCGAACGTAATTAAATATTGTGGTCGAATTTCAATTAGTGGGCGAACAATAGTTTAGTTAAATCAGTATAACATAGTAAATAAGTATTAATATTTAGAATATTATCATTATTACATTGTTTGAAAAATTGTTTTCTGTAAAGTTCTTGACTCGGTTTAATTCCTAGCTCCCGCCCTGAATCTTTTAGGAAAGAGATGGTTCGGATTCCCCTGTATTTATGCACAAAATCTCCTAAAATTTTACTTATTATTGTGCATGTGTGTAGGGCTTCTTGTTTTTATAGTATGTGTATGTTTTCTTCAAATTTGTCTATGTATCTATGTTTGCTTTTTGCTACTACGCCTGATGTGCCTATTACTATGGGGATGGTTTCTATGTGTGTTGTATTCCAGAGTCGTGTTAGTTCTACTTTTAAGGGGTGATATTTACTGTTTTGTATTTCTTTCGGCCCTATATTAAGTCAGATGGTACGGTTATGTCTATTAGGTAAGATTTATTTTCTATCTTATTTATGTATATTATGTCTGGTCTATTGTGTGTTATTGTAACATCCGTCTGTACTAGTATCTCCCACATTAGCTTCGCGGAGCTGTTTTCCCTTGTTTCTATTATAATAATATAATATAATATACAAAAACTATAATTATAATATTATCATAATAATAGATATAATTAAATATATTAAATCATGATAATTAACTTGCATAAGATTTTATTAGAAATTATTTCTGAACAGTACAAAAAAGGATGACGAAAACAGTTTTTTTTATTTGAATAGTTAACAATTATTCCAAAAGTATACCTGGCATTAGAAATAACAGCAGCTTTTGGGAGTCCCGTTGTTCCAGAAGTATATATGTAGAGTAATTTCCCTTCGAATCCATCAGCATCGGCAAGCGTCCATCTGGCAGGCGATGTGCTTTCCAGTAGATCGGTAAAATTGATGATACCGTCTCCACTTTCAGAGACCTTTGTGATTGGCGGGTTCAACGAACGATGCGTGAATTTATACAGTTTTAATGACGGACTCAACTCTCCCGATATTTCTTGTATAGCTACGAAAAAATATTTAATATTTTAAAGCGGTAATCGCACTGAACGAACTTTAGTGTGTTCGGACACCGAGTCGATTAACTAATGATAGTACTGCTAGTCTCTCGAAAAAGATAATGAGCAAAGGCAAGCTCGAGAGTGTACTTTTGATCTCAATCATTTCAATAAAAATGTAGCTACTAGAGTAATGCTTAAGTTAAAAAAAGCTCTTTGAATAAATTTCACTTTTGTATATTTGGCTCTTTACTGTTTAGTGTGTTCGGACACCGCGCTAATTAGCGTAGGTTCAAATCCTTACCAAGGAGTGTTTAGTGTGTTCGGACACCGCGCTGATTAACGTAGGTTCAAATCCTTATCAAGGAGTGTTTAGTGTGTTCCGGACACCGCGCTGATTAGCGTAGGTTCAAATCCTTACCAAGGAGTGTTTAGTTTGTTCAGACACCGCGCTAATTAGCGTAGGTTCAAATCCTTACCAAAGCGTGTTTAGTGTGTTCAGACACCGCACTGATTAGCGTAGGTTCAAATCTTTACCAAGGAGTGTTTAGTGTGTTCGGACGCCGCGATGATCAACGTAGGTTCGAATCCTTACCAAGGAGTTTTGTGGTAGGGCGTTTTTTTAACACCATCTGGCTAGTTACCAAATTGAGTTGAAAAATCTGACCTTCTAGATTATCATAAGATTACGCTTGCCATAAGATCTACTGTCGCTAATAGAAATTAACAGAGGTTAGTTAAAACGGTTAAAAGGATTAAGTAGTATTGGTAAATGTATAATACACAAAGAAATGGTCCGCAATAAATCTAAATAGAACATGTAATTTCCATGCAATAACAAAGCTATTTCCACTAAGAACGATCTCACGAGTACCAGCTAACTCTATGATATTACTAAGATTAATAAGATTAAAAAAAACTGAGTGGAGAATGAGGATTAATTAACTAAAAATAATGAAAAATTGAGTTAAAATTTAAATAAAAAATGATCTTTCCATTTTTATGAAGACTTACACAATGTTTAAGAGTAAAAATCTTACTCCTTTAATTTTGTTGAAAATTTTGAATAATCGGCCCGGAAAAAAATCGATGTATCGATCAGGAATTTCACAGATTTATTGGGACTACATTGAGGTTTAAAACTTCCTGAAAGTCTTAACCTCACCATCAATATTTGCAAAGATACAAAGGGATAAAGCCACTTTTTTTCAATCGATATTGAGGGAAGAAAAACCATTTTTTTCTTTAGATGTCCTGATATGATTTTCTAGAAAATTTATTCCAGTTTCTGAAACTGTCCATCAATTTTCTATACGACCATTGATTGATTCCTGAGATATCGGTAGTTGAATGCAAAAAAGTTATTTTTTGTTCAATGTCGGATATCTCCACAAAAAATGGTAGTAACGGAAAATAAAAGAAGGAATTTAAGCTAAATAAAGTTCCTTCATCTAGTTATTGCCATTGAACCAAAAAATAAAATCCGAGCCCATGGAGATCGAAAAAGGCTGAAAATTTTGAAAAAAAACAATTGGTACTATTTTTTGGGGTTTCATTAAAACCGTTTTTTTTTCTCGAACTGACTACGCTATTGACCCGGCAGGGTCTTCACAGCTTCACCGGACTACATTAAAACCGTAGTTTAGAAAATGGTCATGGTAGCTCAACACTAGAGTCTTGGAGCTTCAAAATGCTTTTTTTATATCTTCGATACGACCATTTTTGACTTATGGCTGTACCCATCAAAAATCAGGTAAAAAATTTTTTTTGTTCCATTAATTTTGTGCGAAGTATATAATTATAATGATAGAAATCTGTGTCTGTCTGGCTGTGTGGCGCATCACGCAAAAACTACTGAACAAATTTCGATCATTAGATTTATTTTTTAGACACTTGGTCCTTATTTCAAACAAAATATCAAGATATCTTCAGCTGATATCAAGTTTTTTAAAACTATCATTTTTAAGACTAAAGAAATTTTGTAAGCACACTGTATCATTGCTTTCAATTTTTATGTATTTTATTTTGTGATTATAATAAAATTGTTAGGATAATAAACCACAGACGAAGACGCAGGCATCACGTAGTGAGACATAAATGTAAACAATATAAGTGTCACATATTTACCTGATAAGAATTCTTCGGAGAATATCAAACAATCACATTTTGCGACGTTGATCGAATGTAGCAAAGCGTTACCGCGCTGATTTGTGTTGATGAGCGGTATAACACCGCCCAGTCTAGCAGCTCCCAACCACAAAGTCGGTAACTGTGGGCAGTTGCTAACAAACACACCGACTATATCACCTTTCTTAACGCCTTGATCCTTCAGCACGGCTGTCACGCGCAAACTGTAGTCTTCCACCTAAAAATAACTTTATATAAATACTAGCTGATTCCCGTCAGCTTCATTAGGCAAAGGGTCAATGGAGTCCAAAAAATGAACCTATATCCTAGAACCATTTATGTTAAATTGTGCATCGAATGGTTATAATCCTATGCCGATACGTTAAGTAGTTTTCACGTGATTGAATCTGAAAGAAACTGTATTTTCGATCACATATATATTTTTCGAACTAACTAACGCTACTGGCCTAACGAGCCTTCAAAGCTTCAAAGGTCTACTAAGGCGAGCACTGGTGTTGCTAGTGTCTATGGACGGCGGTGATCACTTACCATCAGGTGACCCGTATGTTCGTATTAAAAAAAATCATTACGTGTTAAGGTTGAATTCACACTAACTGTTGTTTATGTTATCCATTCATTTGTGAGGGGTAATTTATTACTTTGCTCGTTTTATCGTAAGTATTAGATAATATTTTGAACATTTGTGACTTTATTTCAAGGTGTTATGGTTGTAATTAGGTTGAACTTAAAACAGTTTTAACACTTTTTTTCTCCTTTTCTTAGTAAAGAAATAGCTACACATAAGTATATATCTAGTTATTGTTGATCGATGCCTTAGAAGCAACAAGTCTAATCTTACTAAGCTAAACTAGCTAAGGTAATCGTACATGTAATATAATAATTATTGAGGCACACATGTGTACCAAGCATAATATGATAGAATTGTTGTTACGTCTGATAGCGATCATGTAACTTCTGAACAACATTTTTTAATTTTTATAGTCGATAGTTCATACCTATACTGAGATCCGATAGATGATGAAACCCGGCAGTGGTCGAAGCTTCGACATATCGAATCGTTCAGTAATTTTTGAGAATATTGCGAACAAACAGACAGAAGTGGCAAAGGACTTTGTTTTATAATATGTAATGATTACTATTATCTATTACTTATCACAATTCACTCTATTTTCGAAGGTGGTAGAGCCACGCTGTAGCTATTACTAGTTTCAGCATGAATGGGTCGGCTCGCTCGGAAGTAGTACCACCCTCTCACAGAACACCGACGTGAAATAACAGTGCTTGCGTTGTTGCGTTTCGTTCGGTCAGTGAGAGCGCCGGAGGCCCACCTCCTTCTTCCCCTTTCTCCTTTCCCTCACCCATACACAGGCTGGCAACGCACTTGCGACTCTCCTGGTGTTGCTAATGTCTATGGACGGTGGTGATCACTTAAAATCAGGTGACCTGTTCGTTTGCCTGCTTCTGACATTAAAAAAAAACTTCATCACTTTTAAATTTTAGTGACTGTTTTTACGTATGATTGGGACCTAACATGGGACATAACACAATCGATTAACAATAGTTAGTACCTTAGTCTTCTCATTTCGGAAATAACGCAATGTCATCATCAAAAGATAGTTATAAATTGCTTTTCTCACTTATTTCTCACTTCATATTACTTTATACATAAATGTAAATAAAGAGCATTGTTACTCTGTTGGACTTTGTACCAACTACACAAACAGTGATATTCTAATGAGGCAGAAGGTTATAATTATAATTAATTTACATTGTTGCGTAGCCATTATTGGACAGATATATAGTTAATGGTCATAAATATTTGGCATATTTTGGTTATTAAATATCTTTTTGGAAAGAGCCTTATTTCCGTATTTCTTTGCTCATCCCAAATTGATATCCTGCGTTTAATAGTCAACGATATCCCCACTGTTCTAGCCGGAGTCGACTTAATACGAAATAAAAAAAATACTTATTGTTTTTTCTTTTGAAATAATGACAGTTTGAACCAGCTAATGTAATTATTCACTTCGTCCACAATATAACACCGACAAATGACAAACTTCTACAAATGTATGAGAGCAAGAGATTAAAAACCTAATTTTAAAGATTCAGTTCAGTTACAAAATAAAACGAAGATTGATAACATAATATACGTTCTCAATTCCGTTGAAAAAGAAATACAAGTCTCGGAAAACAAACTCCAATGAAGAAACATACTGCTACTACAAGTCAATTTAGAAAAAACTAATATGGTGTTATGAGGAAGTTTTGCGTGTGTAGAAGTAACCTTTGACCCCTCACATGTTTTTAAAATTGTATACAGACTCATACGTTAAAATAATTAAAATAACTTAACGTTATTATCATTCATATTAGTATAATTGTTCTTCATATCATTACATATTATAAAACAAAGTCCTCTGCCCCGTCTGTCTGTCTGTTCGCGATAAACTCAAAAACTACTGAACGGATTTTCACCAGTAGATAAAGTGATTCATGAGGAAGGTTTAGGTATCTGTCAATCTTTTGTGTAAATTGGTCAAAATATAACGGTAATTATTGGAAATGTCGGAAAAAGTCAACCTGCCAAGAGCCTTCTCATCGAAAACGCTGCCTAATCCCTTTGAAGTATAATGAAAGAAATAGTTGGCGATGCGGTCAGATTCTAGGATTCTCTTATTATTAGGGCGAGACAACGCTACCAAACCCGCTAATTATCAATTATTTTTTATAGTTCTAGGTGGTCCTAATTGTTTTTGGTTTCTGCTCTGAGGGCCGTCACTTTGCTGGCATGCTATAAAAAATAATTGATAATTAGCGGGTTTGGTAGCGTTGTCTCGCCCTAATAATAAGTAGAGTGAGTTATGCTGTACAAAGTGTTTTTCTTCAAATTATCATTTTTTTAAATCCTATCTTAATTAAATGCATTGTGTTGGTCTCAATTAAATAAATAAGCAAATTCTACTCAGAGTTCACTAATTAACTATTAAGTTCCTATAATATGGGGTCCTTCAAGCGTAACATGAAGAGTTATTTATGCAAGCCGGCATGACAGCGGCGACCGGTGAGAGATAATGTGTCTCTCGGTGGTCGCCATTGTTTTTAGATTATAATGTGCTCACCATCAGGCACAGTAAAGTCACTTTGCCGTGCTACGATAAAAAAAAATAATCGAGTAATGATTATCACTCAGTACTACTACCTATCACATAAGCTCCTCACTATGACTGTCAAAAAACATACTAATAACATTTTATTACATACACTTATGAGTTGTAATTAAAAGATTCTATTTTTTTCTCACAGAGGAGAAATTAAAAGTAAAATGTATCAGTCTCAATTTTTTCCTGAGAGGACATATAACAAATCAACACTCAAGATTCCACTTTAGAATGCAGAGTTATGTTCTGCTGATATAATTCAATAGTAAAAAATTCTTCTCTCAAGTTAAATGAATAAACAAAACAAAGATAATTATGAGTGACTTGCACTTTAACTCTAAAGAATTGCCATCTGTTTTAGCTTCTATATTTTTAAATCTATTAAAAAACTCGAGTTTGATTAGGTTGTATGTTTTTATTTTATTTATTTTTATTCTAGCTGTAAATTTTTGTTAAATAAATAAACACATTTTTTAACATCTGTGGGCGTTTTAGTCGGTTTTTTTCAAGCTGACTATGATATTTGTCTATAGGGCCTTCATCGCTTCACTAGACTACTAAGACAAGCTTGTTATTGGTATAAAATGACAAAATATGAGAATACTTATTTTTCCTTGGTACTAGAGTTTGTGAGTGATATGTAATCATCATCATCAGCCTGTAAGAGACCCACTGCAGGGTCATAGGCCTCTTCCCGCAGGAAGGTATGGGCGTAATCACCATGCCAGCCCAAGACATATTGGTGATTTCAAACTCTGAGAAATCCACAGTTCTATGTTTTCCCACATATAGTAGTACTACAAGAACATTTCTCAGGTTCAGGTTTCCTCACTATGTTTTCCTTCACCGTCAGTCGATAGTGTTACCAATTTAAATTAGTAAATGTACGCGAATACCGAAAAATTCATTGGTACATGCCGGGGTTCTGTGGACATTGAAATCATATTCCACCGGTCAAACCACTAGACCACCACGACTTTTATGATATGTAATACTCTTTATAAATTATTAGAAACAATACAAACCTCTTTGAAGGTCCAAACTTCATCTTGGAAGAGAAAGCATGGTTTATCCGGTTGTTTCTCAACAACCTCCAAGGAGCATCAGATACGTACGTTGCTTCATTTATATGTAGGTATACGTTCCTACAAATACAAATAACACTCGTGGCTAGAGACAATAGCAACGGCATTTAATGTTTAACATTTATCTGTCAATATTTACTTGCACACACACACACATATACATACATTCAGGCAATCCTCAATTGTATGTTTTCTTACTGTATTTTTCATCATACATAATAAAGTATTATCCACAATGCTATTATAACTAATAAGCTGTTGATACATTACTTATATTAAATTTTGACAAAACAAATGGCATGATAACACACACATACCTAAGTAATATTGTAACACAGTTGGTGTTCTAAGATAAAATGTGGAAGTAGGATGACATATTCTCATTATCGGTGGGTAAAAAAAAATAGCTATATGTTGCTTAGATATGGGCGGATTGATGGTCAGTCAAAAAAAATAAACTAGTTAGCCAAGTTTTAACAAGGCACTGTCAAAGCGCCTATGGTGTATCTGTATACTTATAAAATCATTGATAGTCCTTTTTTTACGTGGGGAAATCCCTTATGGATACACCACCCTCTTGGGGGAGAGGGTGGGTTATGTCCGTCTCGCACTGACTAAAACACCACGGTGTACGTCTACCGCTAAGTTGGGGCGGCACGAGATCTTTATAGACTTCATCGTGATCGTAAATTGTTTCCTGTTTCCAGATAATTTATGAAATTTGCAAATAAGATGTATAAATTTTATATAAATAGCCTGCTTGTATTTATGAACATGTAAGTTATTAATAACACTAACAAAAATCTAATCCAATTGCACTCTACATATGACATACATTGAAATCAGATAGACATTGCTTTTGCTTTTTTTAAGATAATACTTCTTTAATTTAAATCACAATTATTTTTATGAACTAGCTATTTTATATCTATGTACATACAACTAATTTATGCCCATGATAGCAAATTTGCACACACTCTCAGTGCTTTAAAGAATATAATACATGTTCATACAATTTAAAACTTTACATATGAGAATAACATATTCGCTTTAACTGTTTGATAACTCAATTCGTCACAATGCATAAATGGTTAAAAAACATGAATTCTCGAGTTAAATATTTGAAGCCACATAATAATAATAAAAACTTTCTATTAGTTAAATTGTTTATAATGACTCATTAAAAAACTCTTACCCAACATCCCTTGGTAATGTTTTTAGGGCTACGTAAGACCATCTCGTGTGGAACACTGCAGAGTAAAGGATTCCAAATCCAACGAAGGTTGCGAGTGTATATAGGAAACCTAGGTACAGCCACACGGCCGCAAAAACCGATACTACAGCGACTAACACGATCATCGTCGTGACTGCCTTCCGCAGAGAAAAGCGGCGAACTGCCGAGCGTCGACCCAGTGTGATTACGTGAATACTCTTCCGTGTCACTGTTCACTTTATGTGCGCCTTTACAGAGCAGGTTGAGCATTTACTTTTTTGAGTTTTACAACACGCACCACGCACGGATATTTTAAATAAATTACTGATTTATGAAGTTATTAAATTTGAGCAATTAATTGTTCTGACGAACTGTGAATGGTAATTCAACTTTTAACATTGTTTTACACTTTTGCAGTCTTACAAAATATGATGTTTTCAAATATGTATTATTTAGATCATACATTTTATTTGTGTTGATATAGTGTTGGAGAAACATTTGCCAGTGTCAAATGCTAGTTCCTCATTACACAGACTTAAAATATAAAATCGTCGTGTCAATAGGTAAGCCATTTGATAGCAAACTGCTGTGACATACGGGCATTAAACTGTAATTGTATATCCCAAATCAATGTCAAACTGCTGTCGCAGATATATGTCGACTTCAATCTTACAGAGAAATAAATTGATGCTCTATGAACATGAGCATCCTATCCACTCAACATTCTATGAGACGTAGTAGCGTTTGAGTGAACCACGGAAGAAAAAGATATTTTTTTTTGAACCGCTACAGTCTACACTATTGATCTGGCAAGATCTTTACAGCTTCACTGGACTACAAAGGAAGAAAGAGAATTTTATTCCACGGAGAGAGCGAGTGCCTTAAGTGCCATTCGTTTTCATCGTAAATGAATTAATGAGTACTTATAATGTTATTATTATATAGAAATTATATATTTACATACATTTTCAAACGATTAATTATTTTTAGTTACTTAATTGGTCCTCAGAATATATACATGTCCAGAACCGCATCACCTTGAGACATGTCATTTATGCGACTGCCGAAAAAAACCTAATGTGCGCAAAATCATTTTGTATATTAGCTTTTTTTCTCTAACTGACTACGTTATTGACCTGGCAAGGTCTTGACAGCATCACTGGAGTACGGTGTATTAGCTGTATTTATGTGATGTTTAGGGATACCAAGTTAAAACATTTACCTTAAAAATTAGAAAAATTGATGTTTATAAGATTGAGAAAAAGGTTACCGTAAAAATAATAGTGTTTTAAGTGTAAGTTCAGGAACCGTGGGGAAATCATTTTGTTACGCATTGCCGACATAACGGTATGTTAAGCTTTGTATCACGGAGGTTACATTATGATAGTAATGGAACACAACCACACAAACACTTTGAATGCATTATACCCATTATATCTATCTCGATGAATAGTTGGATAATTGTACTTAGGTGACAGTAACTTCTAAATATACAGTAAGACCACGTTAATGCGGAGTATACGTACCATCAAAGCAGAGCATAATATGAAACAGCGTTTAACGAAGCTATCTCATCATGTCAATACTGAAGTTAGGAGAAGATGGATAGAAAATTGGTAAGGTATTTTACCAATAAATTTATTAATTATGTTTTTTATAACAATAAAACAAAAAAATATTTCTTATAAATATAGAAACATGATAAACGAATATACATATTAAATAAAATTGTAAGTCAGTATGTTTACATTTCACATCATTCAATCTCTTCTCTATTTCTAATTTTCTGCCTTTTTACCAAGAAGGTATCTAATGTCATTTGTGTGTTCTATTTGTGCTCTGTAAGAATTTATAGGTAAGTGGATAAGTCAAACACAACACCCTGTCTTACCCTGCGTCTACGCTCGTAAAACACCGAAGGAAAGAAGAAACACAGATCTTCGGATATGGGAAAGCCTAACGCTACGTGCAAATCAAATCAAATAAAAGATTATTAAACCGAAATAGCGTTAAACGTGGTCTTAAAAATTCAATAATGGCATAATGTAATACCGTATAGTTTGTATTCATTTAATAGTATATTTATTAAACTGACAGTGATTTGGTCATTGTCTATCAGTTAATCAGTTTCTTTTTATGAAAAAATCTGCTGTAATTTATTTGATTTTATTTATATCCTTAATAATATTATAAACGCGAAAGCGATTTTATTTCTTTGTTGCGCTTTTACTCGTACGATTAAAAAAATATAACCTCTATCGATGTTATTACAAAAAAGTTAAATACGTATTGAACCTTGGCTTTAAAAAGGTGTCAAATTAAATGCACCACGGTCGGTGAATGTTTCACAGCGACAACATTACACATATCACCTCCACACACGTGCACGCATACACGCTTACACATGCAAGTGGAAGGGTTTTATATTTTTCCCTTATCAAACTGAAATAGTTTAGAAAATTATCCGATACGAAATATATATAAGAGTTGTTGAGGTATGTATACTTGGTACACATATATGTTTCAATAACTCATATATGTATGAATAGCTAGCTTAGCTTAGGTTAGCTCAGATAGGTCGCGAATTGCATGTATCAGGCAACAGCCCAAGCCGAGGTGTGCAGCGCAACCTTGAGCTAGTTGTCAAAATAAAATCGGCTGAGTGCCTTAAGCGCTCGCCTTAGTAGTCCGGTGAAGCTGTTAATACCTTGCTAGGTCAATAGCGTAGTCAGTTTGAAAAAAAAAATCGCTGAATGTTCACCATCTTGGTCTTTTGTTTCGCTTTGGTTACGTTAGGTTAGACTTGGGAAAAAGGAGATCGCGAACTTGCCTCGGGCGAGCGTGGTGCATTTATTAGAGAATTTTGTTAAACCAAGTATTTAATACGAGTTTAACTTTTTTGTAATAACACAGTATAAGTTTAGTGAGATCTATGCTGTGTTATACTAACCATATATGGGCTCAATGGATGCTCGGAAATAGCTTTTTTTATGAGTTTTCTGATGAATTGTATTAGGTTCTGCTCATTTATACAGTTTTCCTAAGATTCTGGTTAGCTACTGACAACTAAGTACTAGTCGAAACGAACGTAACGAAAATAATTTCGACTGTTTTATTTTCAGGCATAATAGAATGCCTGTGACTATCTTCAGGCGTCAACGTAAAACTTTAGTTAGTTTGTTATACACGAAATGTCAACCAATATATTTATTTATAGTTCAATATAATGTTTCTCATGATAATTATACATTGTAACTAGCTGACCCGTGCAACTTCGTCTGCACCAAATCGGTTATCACCGGTTTCAATTATATTTGGAAAAAACTAAAACCCGATTGCAGTCACATACGGTTTCCAATTGTGAATTCATCCTATCAATGGACTCACTTAAACATATACCCAGATGCTTTTCTTTTAAAATAAGCCTAGAACCCGTTGGTAACATCACCTACCGAGTTCAATTAAAATAAAAACTAACCTACATAGATTGGCGGTAACCTAAGAAAAAGCTTGAGGGGTCTATGGAACTCCGGTTGGAACGAAGTTCCTTTCCCTTTTTTATAGACGTTTACTATACAGTCCGTATAGTTTACATTTTAAAATATCAAGTTGATAGAGTTAAATTGCAAATTAAACGATAAAATATATTTATAAAGTAAATAATGATAAATGAAACACTGAATGATCTCGGAAAATCAAGTTAATAAAAGTTAATTTATCAATAGGTAATCCTTGAGTTGGTTTGCTATTGAAATTAAAATTTTATGTGAAGATATTATAAATACTCTCTCTCTCTTTTTCTCTGTCAGGACTTTTTTCTATTCTGTACATAGACTCTGCACATACATAATACGTAAAAATAAAATTAAATAATTACCTCTACCACTTACTTTATCATAATTATCTTCTACTTGTATTCAAACTTTTTCACGCTCCATTGTATTGAAGAGAAATATAAATATGAAAAAGATTTGAGCAACGCGTCAACTGTCACTTGCCTATTAACTTGCCTATATATTCGTCTAAGAGCTAGCAACGGTTTCGAGAGCGATTTTAAATAAGCCAGTTTTTTTATATCTTTATGTTATATATGTTATATTTATGTTATATGTAGTGAAACGCCATTGTAACATGAATTTAGTATTGCCACACATTTTTATTATTAACAACAATGTGTCAGATGTTATTTTTTTAAAATAAAAAAAGTATATTCAAACCATGTTAAGATAGCTGTAACTTTATTTTATTTAGACATAAAAGAGGGTAAATTGAGAATAATATGTATAGAATAACTTAGCTATAGTTCAGCGCAACACTGGTTGTATGATAAAGATTGCGATAATTATGGCAGCACCTGTTATAGACGCATGTATTCAAAATGGCGGCACACCCAAGTCATATGTTCACGTTTATCGCTTTTTTTTCATTGTTCACGTTGAAATCTTAATATCATAATGGTTAATAAAATGAAATGGAAAAAATAAAATGTTTTGAAATGAATTATTTTTATTTATAAAGAATATCATCGGGCACATTATTGTCAATAACAAAATTATCTGGCATTGATAAATTCATGTTTTTAATAACGTTTAAAAATAAAGTTATACTGTAAAAAAAGTTTCCTAATCTTTTTACCTGTAAAGGTGTGATGCGCATTAAAAAAGATAACGTTTTGCGGCAACCAGGTATCCTGAACCTTGTTTGGAAGAGCATAACGGAAGATATATTAAAGAACCAGCTTTTCTAAAATTTTTGTTCTTCCAACGTTACTGGTTCCTGTACTAAGGTGTCACAAAAAGTCTTGTTATACTTTTTTCGGTATAGCTCCAATCCGCTCAAAGCGTGTAATGCGCAATAAGGAACTTCGTTCCAATATAGCTTAAATTTATAGCTAATCTATCTACTATGTACAAAGAAAATTTACCAAAATCCGTTAAGAATTTCACTAACTACAAATTTTTGACTTTCGTCCGTTATTCTGGAGAACCCCTTGCGTTTTATGGGACAAAATCTTAAATGCAACCTTGTAATATTAGTTATCCCTGTGTCATGTTTCGTGAAAATCGGTTCAGAACTTTCAGAGTGATGCGTGTTCACAGGGACAGACGGACAGACACACAAAAAATTTAAAGGACAATTTATGACTTCTATATCGATATCAGAGTCTAACCCGATCATAATTTTCAAAACATATTTAATGTACAGGTTTGGCCTTGTTACAGTAAGCTGTAGAGTTTGTTTGCTTGAACGCGCTTATCTCAGGAATTATTGCTCCGATTAGAAAAGTGTTAGATTTTCTCATTTATCGAGGAATGTGATATATATGTAAAATGTTATACCGGTGTATAAACTACTACCATACCAAATTTCGTCAAAATCCATTCAGTAGTTTTTGCGTGAATTCTGTACAAACGACAGACAGAAAGACAGACAAAAATTTTTAAAATTGTAGAAATGTGTTCTGTCTTTGATTCTAAGCCCTCCCAGTGTATTTTTTCTTTAAAATATTTAATACAGATTTCGTCTAGCCTTTTATTTATTATTTGTATAGATGTATTATTATATCAATCAATCATAAATGGGAAATCTAACGCTATGGTAATGGCAACGCTGTCAAAAAATGGCATATTAAAATTAATGAAATATCATATTTATTCAAATAAATTTTAAGCTAGCTTTTACGTATGGAATCACAATAAATACTGATGTAAGCTTCTTATCTTCATTGTTTTTTGTTAGTAGCAATTGTAAAGTTTCACTGCATAAACCGTCTGTTAAAAGACAGAAATACCAATTATATCTTGGCTTTGTTCATCAAGAATTTAGGATAGTTACATATTAATAAAAGTATGAGAATGAAAGACAAGTAGTTGTCAATGACAATTGACCATAGTACATAACATTCACCCCTAGGTGTTCTTAATTGCACGTTACTGTAAAACATAATCGTGTAGATAGCTTGGCATTTTTTTTCTCTTGTTGAGCGAGGAATTGGTAATTCCGGCTCATTTTGATCAGTTCCACACTTCGCTTCTTGATTAACTTGAAGCTCTGAATCAGGTTTAGAATCCGCAAGTGTAGAGTAAGAATCATCACCTAGATCATTTTCCCTAGGACAAGGTGCCAATTGCCTGTTACATACCGTAGTCTCTGCCCATCTGGCAAACAAATATAAGAATAACTGGGATTCCCATGTAGTAATTGTACTTCATCTACTAAAGGATCATATTTAGATGTCCTCACGTTTCTCTTTAACAGTACAGGGCCAGGAGTTAATAACCAGCTTGGGGTAGAGCTTCCAGTAGGTGAATGTCGAAACATGCGTTCGTGAGGTGTTTCATGTGCATAATAGAGAATGTATGGATTGCAGTGCTATAGGCATAATCTGTTGTATCCATTTTATTAGAATTTAGGCAAAGTTGTATTGTTCGTCACAGTGTTCCATTTAGACGTTTGATTTGGCCGTTTCCTGTCGGATTATAGGGCGAGGTCCTACTGGTTGAAACTCCATATTTGTCTAGGAATAACTTTAGTTCATTTGACATAAATGCAGTCCCTCTATCAGTATGTACATAAGCAGGAGCGCCGAACATGGAGAATAGGTCTTTTCGTGACTTTATAACAGTTTGTGCAGAAAGATCTTTACATGCATACGCAAAAGGAAAATATTCATCAATTATTGTTAACATATATTTATTTGATGTTTTAGATAGTATTAGCCGTTTAAAATCTATGTTTAGTCCCTGAAATGGTTTCATAGATTTAATTAATTTGCCTTGAATCTTCCCATATCTAGGTTTAATTTGTGATCAAATTGGACATGAGGCAGTCATTGTTTTGACATTTTCAAGTGAATAGGGAAGATTCTTAGATCTTATCCAATGCATGATTCGAACGATACCAGGATGACACAATAAGTTATGTAAATCTCGCTATCTGTTAGGATTAAGACAAGCATATATTCGTGATAAATCATCAGCAGCAGCGTTTTCCTTACCTGGTTTTTACATAATATCATAGCATAGCATAGTATAGCAGGTGAGATCTATCCGCCACTTTTATATTTTCTCATTCTTTATTTTGCTTGAATGCTATCGATTAAACATGAATGAGATAGACTGTTGATCAGTAATTAATAGGAAATGTCGGCCAATTAAGTAGTGACGCCATTTTCTCAAAGATTCTACTATGGCGCAGACTTCTATCTCAATTGCAGAATGTTTCTTTTCTGATTTATTTAATGACCTTGTAAAGAAATCCACAGGTCGCCCATTTTATGAATGGGTTGCGACGATAGAATGTTCAGATGCATCTGTTTCTACAGTTAAAACGTCATCATGATTTATAGCAGATAAGGCTGATTTGACTATCTCAGATTTTATTATATTAAAACACTCGATTGCATTGTGATCGAGCGGTGTTCGAGACTGAATAAGAGGATATATCTTTCAGAAAAATTGGGTACCCATCTAGAATAATGTGCAAAACATTCCAATTGCTCGTTTAAGGGAAGATGCGTCATTGGGAATAGCTAAATCCATCAATGATTTCAAGCGATCTTCGTCAGGTGTTATGGAAGTGTTTTGAATGGTGTATCCTAATAAACTTATCCGTTCGCTTGCAAAAATGCACTTTTCTTTATTCAAAGTTAATTTCTATTTCTCAACGGCGATCATGTTTTTTTTTAATAAAGCCGATTTATACATAATTGGTATTTCTGTCTTTTAACAATTCATTCGACAAATAAATGATAATAATAAGGAACTAAAATGTCGTATGACGAAAATTTCAATACGATGTCTCGATATCTCCGACCTGAACGGTTTGACGTCGAACCAAGTACAACGGCAGCGGATTTTAAATGGCTACATTGGAGATCTACGTTTACAAATTTGATTGCTGAATAAATTATTAAAAGACAGAAAGACCAATTATATATTGGCTTTATTCAGTAAGAATTTAGGATAGTTAATAAAAGTACGGCAATGAAAGACAAGTAGTTGTCAATGACAATTGACCATAGTACATAACACCGTCTTTTCTTTCACTGAAATTTCGGGGCAAAAAAATCTAAAAGCGGTTCACTTTGAGTCACGTGGTTTTATGTTTATGTTTAGTTTTATGTAGTTCACGTAGTGTTATCAGAATACGATACGGTTTTGGCATGCTCCTTGTTACTTGTAATTTCATTGCCTCGAAATATGAAAAAATACTCAATTTATATTATAAAATCTGTGCTCTCCTATTCTTTTTTGGGGACACGACCATTTTCGATAGCAGATTACACTCAATTTGTTATGCAGTTTGGCATTCATATGCGGTAACAAGCTTGTATCAGCGGTAAAGTCTTATAAAAAAAAATCACGCTATGCAAGTGTGGCAGCTGAATCACCACGCTAACATGAAAGCGTGAAAAAATCAAGACATGTCTTTGAATTTCGAAGGTGAAGTTTAAAATTATACCAAAAATAATTGCAATTTCCCTACTTAAATTTTATTTGACAATTTCATGTGTCTTTATAACGTTAATTAATTACCTATACACAGTACGAGTAAGGGAACGTATCCAAACCACGTAACCCATATTTCACAACTTTTTAACCTCCTGTTTCCCCTCGGTGACCATCCGTGGTATATGAGGGGATACCTACCTCACGTGGTAGTTATATCGTATTTATAGTTTATAAATACGATTTTAAATCATTTTTTGCAAACAGGGAGTTAAAAAGAAATAAATTTGGCTCATGTTTGTCTTTATTAATACAATTCGTGACGCCAAAAGTACATGCATATTAATGGTTATCAGTGGAAATAGTATATTACATACCTAGGCCAATTAAATAGTCTCAAACCACATGTAATTGCTGGTCGAGACAAAGCCGATGCTAACAAACATTTGCTCTATGATTTTTTTACTGGCTATGTTGTATATACTATATTCCAGCTCGAGGGAACTGAAAGTGGCAACTTCGTTTAGCGCTGTTGACATTTTCCGGCCAAGAGATAGAAAAATATTACAAAGAAGAATAAGTGGTATAAAACATATCGTAACATGAACATCATTTCAAAACTAATCCATTAAGCCTTTTTTTTGGAGGAAACTATTAAAAAATGTACACCACATAATAAAACTCGTCTCTTTTCCGCAATCTTAAAAACAATGCATTCGCTGTACTCATTCAATTCCAAACAGTAAATGATATCATAATTACTGTTGAGTTTTTTTAACAAAAACACTCAAATTGCTGTATGAAATTTGATTCCTATAAATAAATGTATTTCTGCTCACCAACTGATATCATCCAACATTCTGGATAAAATCAATAAGAACAGAGCAGTCCACAAATTATGACAGTAAAATAGATGGCTCGGGATAAACGCTTAAATCATACGGTAAGAGAGCATATTCTTGAACATGATTGAAATTCAAGGAATACAGGCATATTTTGAAAGCTCTGATCTAACTACAGCTACGTACTACGAAAATCTAACCCCCACTCCCTCCCCCCTGTGACCAAGCGTGGTTCTTTGAAGAACCCCCTCCCTCCCCCGAAAGGGGCACGTGGTTTGGGTATGGCCCCTAATATGAACAAGTAGGTACCCATGTAAAAACTTATCTATTTTACCCAAAAAAATATGATTATAGAAATATTATAGGGAATTGTAGTAGTTAAAATTCATATTTTATAAAGCTGTTAAAAGAAAAAGATTTAGAAAAAAAAAACGATTAGTTAACTCTTTAGACATATGTATTTAGTCACGATGGCTGGTAGTAGGTAGGCAGGGATATAAATAATATAAAACAAAAAATAGTGATTTAAGTACAAATATTTATTTATACAGATTTTTTGTACACATATTTCATGATCTTTTTCCTTGAACTTACTTTAAATGTGCTCTTACCGTGCCCAATTTTTCTTTCATCATTATTACATAGTATAAAACAAAATCCCCTACCGTGTCTGTCTGTCTGTTCGCGATAAACTCAAAAACTACTGAACGGTCTTCACCAGTAGATAAAGCGATTCATTTTTTTTTTAATCAGGGCGGGACAACGTCCGCAGGGCCCGCCAGTTACTACTAAAATAGATTAGTTGTAAGTACTATAATATCAGTTAGAATAAAAGCAGTAAGACTACATAAGTCGTATACTGCTCGTTTTGTAACGTATAATATAATAAGATGGCGCCAGTTATTTTTACATTCTGTCAAGAACAAATAGTATTTTATTAATTTGCTATATAATATTAATCTATCATTTTAATAATATCTGGTAATAGTCCCAAATAATATTATACAACTTTAAAATCACTCTGGGGTTGTGTAATTTAATAATATTTTCATTTAACCTCTATGACATGAAACCGAATGTTTGTTTGGTTCATATTACACATATTAAACGTACGTAATACAATAATATCGTTATTTAATATCCATCATTTATTACTGTATGTGTATTATACTACATAATTCGATGGGACAAAGCGGAGATGTCGTAACTTGCATTTTGGGCTAAATCATGATTTACCATATTTTTGTATAAAAAAATACCGCTTCGAATGATCTGGATCTCTTTTTCCTATTATTAAATTTTTCATCGATACAAACTTGTTTTTTTGCCTAGTTTTAACACTAGGTACCTACACATAAAAATAAATTGTCGTAACTAGGGAAAAATGTGTATTTTAAGCATTTTTGGCATCTGCTAGGCTCTAGATTATATAAGTACATACGTACTTTCAACTTTCTATCTCTATAAATATGAGTTATGAAATTTTGAAATAGTCTTTTGGCTCTGGTGTAAAGTTGGGTATTTCAAGTTACGACAATTCCGTTTTCTTCCGTCGATATGTATGCATATATATTAAAAAAACCTTCCATCGTAAACTTGACATCCTCACAGACGAGTACCTATATATAATAACAACTAAATAAATGCATGTAATTTTTGTTGTAATATTACAATATTCCTTTTTTTAACTAATCTGTTAGATACTGTTTTTTTAATACTCGTATAAACGGCTATTTTTGATAAAATAAAAATAAAGGTTTAGACTAGGAAGATGCTATATAAAGGTAACGAAGGAGAGAAGAAAATACACGAAAGTATTATCCTTTTATTTGAAAAAAAAAGAATCATTGATAGTCGTTGTTTTTTTTAAATTATAGCTCGGCAAAGTGACTGCACTATGCCTAATGGTAAGCACATTACAATCCAAAAACATCGACGACTACCAAGAGACACGCCATCCCTAGTCGGTTTGAATTTGTGATAGTATTTACTACTGAACTCAAATACGAACTTGAAACCTACTAACTACTTATATTAGTACAAAGGATGCGGTATAACAACGATGATATCGATGATTGAAAGGCAAGTTGCTAATGCTTAAAGATGATCAAAAATACGTTAGTCAATTATTCTGTCCATCGTCGTTATTATGAGAAAATAACTGAATTTCACCGGATAATAAATAAATGTCCGTCCAACCGCATCCCATTGTCCTATAATTACAGATAAGCGGCTGCCACTGATTATGAATGCACTTAGACGAGCACTTATTTATCGAAAAAATAGAACAGAGAAACTATGAGGTTTTTCACTAAGGTCTAGCAAGTTCTTTATCATAGCTCATATAGCGTGTATAACTAATGTTATCTGCTACCGGTCGTGGACCGTCCCCGTGGAACAAGTCCTCCTCATTGCACAGGTCCAGCGGACGAGGGGGGGCAGCCGGTGTGTACCCGGTCTGTCCCTCTATAGGTAGGAGCCCGGTGGCCATCTTCCGCCGGGCGGACCGTGGGGGCGGCTATACAAGGTTGATTAGCGTGAACGATCCCTTGCCGCCCCCACAAAACGGTCTGTCGGTACACCGTGGGGTTTTAGTCCGTGCGACTCGGACATAACCCACCCTCTCCCCCGGGAGGGTGGCGTATCCATAAGAGATTTC
>MU161215.1:0-15751 GCA_015888305.1 Antheraea pernyi | reverse complement strand
GACCATCCGTGTTGGGGACCTGATTATATTCACCAAAATATTATGCAAAAATTATAACTATTACTGTTTAACACTCGTTAAATTAAAATCATTTCGAACATACATCAAGTTATGGAAAGTTTAATAAGACAAAGTGGATAACGTATTATGCCTATTTATGTATACTAGTGGGTCGACCTTCCACCATAGTTCATTGTTTTTTTAAAGGGATAAATATTATAATAATAGTTGTATGTTATAATATCATTGTTGAATGTAGAATGAAAAAGGGTAATTGGAACGTAAGAGTAAAATAATACATACAGTCGAGCATAGCAACCTCCTTCACAACCTTTTTTGAAGTCCTTTATTGACAGATGTCAAAATGTCTTTTTTATTTACATGTGTGTATAAGTTGTGTAAAATTGAAGCAGTAGTGTGAGTAATGCATATTTTAATTAATTTAATGTACTTCTAATGCATTTTATATAAAATAAATAACTTTCTGCACTTCTCCTCCATATAAACTTTAACTATGCCAAGTTTCATGTTCATCCGTTCACGCAATTCCTTTAAAAAGGAGTATAATATTTTTTTTTTCGAACTGACTACGCTATTGACCCAGCAAGGTCTTAACAGCTTCACCGGGCTACTAAGGCGAGCGCTTAAGGCACTCAGCCGATTTTATTTTGAAAAAAGGGGTACAAAGTTTACGTTTCACGTATTAATATGATTACAGCAGAAACCGGTCAAGCTGTTAAGGCATTGGTAGGCCAATAGCGTAGTCATTTAAAAAAAGAAACAGATTCGTGAATTGAATTTAAAGTTACCTCAACACCATAAACGACAGCATCCCGTTGATCAGCGAACTTGGAGATTGCCGCTTCAACCTCAGTGGTGGAGACATTCTCTCCGCGCCACCGGAACGTGTCCCCAGTGCGATCTCGGAAGTACAGGTATCCCAACTCATCCGCCACCAGGATATCTCCTGAACAGTTAATAACTCTACCATTACCCCGTGCGAATGCATAAATCCAATAATGTTATAACCAATTATAACTAAAGAGATATTAGCTACATGATATTTACACAAAATTATTTTTTTAAAGAGTACCTATATATTTCCAGTGTGTAAATTTTCATCAACATAGGTTAAAAATAAAATAAAAGAACTAGATATTTTGTTCTATTTTGGAGAAATATTTTTGACAATTCCAGTACCTTGCCAATTGACGAATGACAAAAGCTTCCTGTGTACAAATTTCATAATAATAGGTATATATTAATAATATTGTTTTTACGTACATTTCCGAACTAATAAATAAACCGACAGATAGACACAAAATTTTAATGCCATTTTCGTCATTAGTCGCTTTTGATAAACGTGTATCACAGTATTAAAAAAGAACTGTATATACGGAACAGATTTTATATGGATAGCACAAAAAGCTCAACATTCTTATAGTGATCGACCAAACAATTTAATCAATGGTTTTTCTTAGCTAACAACCAATTTCGTATATGTCGGTAGATATAAAAACGGTGGAGGGTCTAAATAACTTAGTGCATTTGACAAACTGTACGCTTTTGTCAATTATTCTTATCAAAAAGATTTTAGCCTTAAAACATTTTGTCGTCAATTACATCTTGTTATTTACCCACTGTTCTTATAACTCTTATAAGTTGTTATATTTACATGCAATGTGAAACGTGGAATAAAGATTACAGAATAATTAGCGAATAATATCATAGAAACATTTATTGTATTAATTTATGTAGGTGGTAGAGCCACGCTGAAGCTATCATTGGTTTCAGCATGAATGGGTCGACTCGCCCCGAGTAGTACCACCCGACCCACGTAAACACCGACGCGAAGTAACATTGCTTGATTTGTTGCGTTTCGGTCGGTCAATGAGAGCGCCGGATACCCACCTCCCTTCCCTCTCCCCCACTCCCCACTCCCCCAAAACACACGCTGGCAACGCACTTGTTTTGCAAGTGTCTATGGACGGTGGTGATCACTTAACATCGGGTGACCAAACTCTTCGTTTGCCTCCTATGATATAGAAAAAAACTTTAGAACTTGAAAAAATAATTTCGATTAAAACAAATGACATTTTATGGTACAGGATATAGGAATATTTATGAAATTTTTTAATCGTAAACCAATTATTGAGTTTATAAAACATTTCATTCGTTGACTTTAATTTACTTACCTAATTTATTCAGAGCATATATTCATTGTTCAGTTCTATACAATAAGTGTCATAAGGTGAAATGTTACTTACGAACGCTATATCATGGAGTTTAAACTAATAATATATTTACCTATTATATATACACTATAAATATAAAGCGGCACGAATAAAGATAGTAGTCATGCAGGCCAGTTTAATTCACGGTGTTGCTATTTGTTATTTTTTAATTTTAATACTGCATAAGTACGCTTTCAATCTAATATATATACTGCGTATCTATTTATTTGACTTGCAAATTTTGTTACTTTGTTTAGATCTAATATTGCAAGTTGAATTAGAACCTAGTTCCTTGAACTCTACGATTTAGCAATTTTGCTCGTATGTTCAGTTCTGATAACAATACATGAAAATAAAATAAAAACAAAATGGCGAATTTCAAAATGGCCACCATACACATTGAAAAAATCTGATTAAGCCTTTTAACGTATGGTATAAAAGCTTTTTTTGAAAATTATTATATACTAGCGGGCTGGGCAGACGTTGTCCTTGGTAAATTATATACAAAAACGTTCCTCATGAATCACTTTATCCAATGGTGAAAACCACATGAAAATCCGTTTAGTAGTTTTTGAGTTTATCACGAACCCTGCTCGACCATCCGTGTTGGGGACCTAATTATATTCATCAAAATATTATGCAAAAATTATAACTGTTATTGTTTAACACTCGTTACATTGAAATAATTTCGAACCCACACCAATTTGTGGAAAGTTTAATAAGACAAAGTGGATAACGTATTATGCATATTTATGTCTATTACAGCAGAAACCGGTCAAGCTGTTAAGGCCTTGGTAGGCCAATAGCGCAGTCACTTCGAAAAAAAAAAGATTCGTGAATTTCGTTTAAAGTTACCTCAACACCATAAACGACAGCATCCCGTTGATCAGCGAACTTGGAGATTGCCGCTTCAACCTCAGTGGTGGAGACATTCTCTCCGCGCCACCGGAACGTGTCCCCAGTGCGATCGCGGAAGTACAGGTATCCCAACTCATCCGCCACCAGGATATCTCCTGAACAGTTAATAACTCTACCATTACCCCGTGCGAATGCATAAATCCAATAATGTTATAACCAATTATAACTAAAGAGATATTAGCTACATGATATTTACACAAAATTATTTTTTTAAAGAGTACCTATATATTTCCAGTGTGTAAATTTTCATCAACATAGGTTAAAAATAAAATAAAAGAACTAGATATTTTGTTCTATTTTGGAGAAATATTTTTGACAATTCCAGTACCTTGCCAATTGACGAATGACAAAAGCTTCCTGTGTACAAATTTCATAATAATAGGTAGTTATTAATAATATTGTTTTTACGTACATTTCCGAACTAATAAATACACCGACAGATAGACACAAAATTTTAATGCCATTTTCGTCATTAGTCGCTTTTGATAAACGTGTATCACAGTATTAAAAAAGAACTGTATATACGGAACAGATTTTATATGGATAGCACAAAAAGCTCAACATTCTTATAGTGATCGACCAAACAATTTAATCAATGGTTTTTCTTAGCTAACAACCAATTTCGTATATGTCGGTAGATATAAAAACGGTGGAGGGTCTAAATAACTTAGTGCATTTGACAAACTGTACGCTTTTGTCAATTATTCTTATCAAAAAGATTTTAGCCTTAAAACATTTTGTCGTCAATTACATCTTGTTATTTACCCACTGTTCTTATAACTCTTATAAGTTGTTATATTTACATGCAATGTGAAACGTGGAATAAAGATTACAGAATAATTAGCGAATAATATCATAGAAACATTTATTGTATTAATTTATGTAGGTGGTAGAGCCACGCTGAAGCTATCATTATACTTACCACATAACTTCAGAGATAAGTTTATCAAGTATCCGCTTCCTTAATTAGGTATGACGGTTAAAAAAAAAATAATTGGAAAATGTTAGCGTTGATACTTATCCGCTTCCTTAATTAGGTATGACGGTTAAGACTTCAATACACCATGAACTATTTGAATAGAAAAAACCTTCGTCTGTCCTATTGGACGAATATTATTACTACTACTTTCCATGTTACCATGGCAACGTATATAATAATAATGTAATCGCTCAAAAGCAAAAAAAGTGCCCGATTTTGAAACATTCTTCATTGGTGCTCTGCTTCTATTGATCTTAGCGTGATGATATATAGCCTATAGCCTTCCTCGATAAATGAACTATCTAAAACCGAAAGACTTTCTCAAATCAGACTGGTAGTTCCTGAGATCATAGCGTTCAACCAAACAAACAAACAAACAAACTCTTCAGCTTTATATATTAGTATAGATTTCATTCGTTGACTTTAATTTACTTACCTAATTTATTCAGAGCATATATTCATTGTTCAGTTCTATACAATAAGTGTCATAAGGTGAAATGTTACTTACGAACGCTATATCATGGAGTTTAAACTAATAATATATTTACCTATTATATATACACTATAAATATAAAGCGGCACGAATAAAGATAGTAGTCATGCAGGCCAGTTTAATTCACGGTGTTGCTATTTGTTATTTTTTAATTTTAATACTGCATAAGTACGCTTTCAATCTAATATATATACTGCTTATTTATTTATTTGACTTGCAAAGTTTGTTACTTTGTTTAGATCTAATATTGTATAAGTTGAATTAGAACCCAGTTCCTTGAACTCTACGATTTAGCAATTTTGCTCGTATGTTCAGTTCTGATAACAATACATGAAAATAAAATAAAAACAAAATGACGAATTTCAAAATGGCCATTATACACATTGAAAAAATCTGATTAAGCCTTTTAACGTATTGTATAAAAGCTTTTTTTGAAAATTATTATATACTAGCGGGCTGGGCAGACGTTGTCCCGCCCTGATTATAAAAAAAACCTTGACAAATTATATGCAAAAACGTTCCTCATGAATCACTTTATCCAATGGTATGGTATGGTATGGTTATCTCATGAATAACTTTAACCGCACGAAAATCCGTTCAGTAATTTTTGAGTTTATCGCGAACAGACAGTCAGACAGACGCGGTAGAGTACTTTGTTTTATACTATGTAATAAAATGATATAAAAAATTGTAGAATCTCAACAACTTCGTTTGGTTGGTCATAAAATAGTTTTATACGATCTAGGTAAAAGAAATTTGTATATAATAAACGAAATTGAAATAAAATACAATTATGATTATCATTTTTATGGCATTTTAGTAAAAATACGATTTTTTTTATAGTAGCACGGTGAAATGACTGCACTGTGTCTGATGGTAAGCACAGTACAATCCTAAAACAATAGCGACCACCGAGTGACACACTATCCATCGTCGATCGCCGCTGTAATGCCGGCTGTTATGAAGGGAAATTATGTACTGAAGTTATTTGAAGTATCTCACTGATTATCTCGACTCTCTATACTTAGGGTTTAAATTTCGAGTAATACAGACTTGGAGGCTTGAAGGGAATCGAACAAAACATTTTTTCGAGCTTTGAAGGTTTGCGACTTATCAAGGTTCGACTTAAAGAGGTTCTAATGACATTAAAATTAATAGGTATATAACGCAAATCAATATATATATATATATATATTTAATTACTCTAGGTATGAGCACGAGTAGGTATTTCATTCGAAGATTGGTACAAGATTAAGAATCAATTAGCTGTTCACGGTTAATCTGATATACTAATTTAGGTCTGGATTTAGGTTGGAGAGCTGAATCTAGCGTATTTTATTATAATTCTGAAATACATTTAAATACTATAAACCAAAAGCTTAAAGCAACAGTAACTAATATACATATAATTGAACTTGCCCGATATAAACGCTGAATCTCCATGCTCGAAAACATCCCGAACGACTTTTTTCTCGGACGCCTGCTTGTCTACATAGCCGAGGTACACCCTGGATGGATTGTTAGGCTTTATTTTTCCAATAAACACTCCTGGTTCATTTGGTTTTGCCAACTGAAAATGAAAATCTTTTAAAAAAAAATGTTTACTAGCTAATCTGTATTACTAAATATACAACAAAATAGTTTTCGCTAAGTATATACTATGGGTCTTGAACAATATCTTACAGATCAAATTTAGCCCCACTTATATATATGTATATATACACTATATATATATATACACTATATATATGTATATATATATACTATATATATATATAGACAGTGATGGTTACGGGTTGGGAGGCATTCACCCCCGACTGAAATAGACAGTGCACTTTATTTGACATATTACTTATTTTTGTGTATATATTTTAATTTATTTTAATCTAAGTGAAGGTAAAAACGATCGTTTCAATATTTTATATTTACTCTGTAAAAATCTGTCAGGAATACATTGGATGTGTCTAAATCACGTAGATTGAATCCAATAATAACGAAATGTACTGATTGGTCTGAGACGAGAATGTAGTATTTGGGCGATAATATTTTAAACTGTGCGGTATTTGCGATTCGGAGAACCTTCGTATTTTAAGAAGTTTGCCAGACGTATTTGTCTATTGAACTAATAGCACAATATAAAATAAAAACATATCTCTTTTTATTATTTTTGAGGCAAACGAAAATGTGGGTCACCACTTGTTAAGTGATCACCACTGTTCATAAACACTAGCAACACCTGGGGAGTCGCAAGCGCGTTGCCAGCCTGTGTTTGGGGGAGAGGGAGAGTTTGAGAAGAGGAGGTGGACCTCCAGCACTCTCACTGACCGAACGAAACGCAACAATGCAAGCACTGTTACTTCACGTCGGTGTTTCTGTGAGAGGGTGTACTACCCCGGGCGAGCCGACACATTCATGCTGAAACTAGTTACAGCTACAGCGTGGCTACCACCTTCAAATATAATAATATGAAATAATTTATCTCACATTTTTATATTATCACGTACAATTACCCAGTAAGTTTAACCGTAACTCCGATTAAAGAATAGCTAACACAAACAAACATACATGATTACGTCTACAACGATGTTTTATCTGAATTTTTTTTGAAAACTTAACCGTACAATGTTCATAGAGCATAAATGCATAACTTATCAATTAAAGATAATTATATTGATATTTAAATTAAATAATGTAGAAATATCAGTGATGTTTAGAAATTTAAACTGTGAATACGTTTTTAAGCATATTATGTACAACCAATGTTATATCTAGGTATTGTCAAATGAATACTATAAAAATGAATAGATTAGAACATTTACTAGTTACAATACTGTTTACATAATAACATAAACATGAACTATACATAATATCAACAGAATAATCACCTGACACAAGCCCTTCGAATTCCTAATCGGCTCGCCCGTGTCTTGATCAACTTTGAGAATAGCAATCGGATACACTGTTGGTATGATTCTAGAAACAAATCCTATAGTTCCGGTCTTGTTATTATTGTTTACTGAAACAAAAATTAATATTTGTTAATAATTAGTCTTAGGTGTTGGATTTATTATTATTATTTAAACAGGCGCTTTCTACATGCCACTCATATTTACACTGTACAATACGAATTCTATTTAATGCAAATGTGATTGCATATGGCGAACGACTGCAATAAAATGTATAGTGTCAAAATGAAAGCATTTAATCACAATACATAGCAATGTACTTAATGGGTCCTTTCCACGTCAATTAGACGGGCAGAGTTGCACAGATCGCGTCTCGCTTGAATAACTTAGATGAAATAAGTTTATAGTTTGCTATAAAGCATTATATAAATTAGTATCTTGAAAAAACAATCATACTAATTCAGTTATTTACCTATATTTGCATTTCCTTCCGTCGCTCCATAGAATTCCACGACTCTCTTTATGTTGAATCGCTTGACGAAATCGGGCCATATCTAAAAATATAATGCTTTTTACCTATTGTATATTTACTTCATTTATATATTACTATATACAATTTTGATTTATTTATAATAAAAATTTTAAGTTAAATTAAGACAGTACTTTTCCTTTTTATATTTCTCATATAAACTTTAGATACTTACTGTTCTTACTTTCTTAGTAGTTTTAAGAAAACATGCTAATACTATTTTCCTATGTTCACCTCATAACAATATTTAAATACTCACAGTAGGCCTCATTCCGTTTCCATAGACAGTTCGTACTTTGTGCTGCGTATCGTTCAGTGAAGGAGGTGTAGTTAAAATATAGCGGCACATCTCGCCAATGTAGTGAGCAGCCTGAAACCAATTATATGGATTTATTAAAAGTGACTGCTATAGCTCAGTACGAGTAACATACGGCATTATGCTATTATACTAACTTTATTTATTAATCCGTTATATTTCTACAAATAAAATAGGTCCCTGTCTCCTACGTTAGTGAAAACTGTCTTGTAAAAGACCATTACGTATATTATGGAATATGTACACGTTTACATTACATTACTATGTATTAGTAATCATTAACAATAAAACACAACACAAAAAATAAAAACCTCCATATATGTTTTCATACTCTTGGAGTCATGTGGTTTATCTGCACATACGTATAAAAATATGTGTGAAAAGAAAATACCAGCGGATGTGTGTATAACATTATATCTATACTAATAATATAAAAATGGAGGGTTTGTTTGTTTGGTTGAACGCGCTAATCTCAGGAACTTCTGGTCCGATTTGTTTTTCATTAGATAACTCATTTATCGAGGAAGGTATAGGTTATATATTAGATCAGGTTAGGTTAGGATATCTGATTATATATAAGACCAATAGGGGCGGAGCACTATTGGAGAATGTTTCAAAAACGTTAACAATATTTAAATACTCACAGTAGGTCTCATTCCGTTTCCATAGACAGTTCGTACTTTGTGCTGCGTATCGTTCAGTGAAGGAGGTGTAGTTAAAATATAGCGGCACATCTCGCCAATGTAGTGAGCAGCCTGAAACCAATTATATGGATTTATTAAAAGTGACTGCTATAGCTTACTACGAGTAATATACGGCGATTATGCTATTATACTAACTTTATTTATTAATCCGTTATATTTCTACAAATAAAATAGGTCCCTGTCTCCTACGTTAGTGAAAACTGTCTTGTAAAAGACCATTACGTATATTATATTAATCCGTTATATTTCTACAAATAAAATAGGTCCCTGTCTCCTACGTTAGTGAAAACTGTCTTGTAAAAGACCATTACGTATATTATGGAATATGTACACGTTTACATTACATTACTATGTATTAGTAATCATTAACAATAAAACACAACACAAAAAATAAAAACCTCCATATATGTTTTCATACTCTTGGAGTCATGTGGTTTATCTGCACATACGTATAAAAATATGTGTGAAAAGAAAATACCAGCGGATGTGTGTATAACATTATATCTATACTAATAATATAAAAATGGAGGGTTTGTTTGTTTGGTTGAACGCGCTAATCTCAGGAACTACTGGTCCGATTTGTTTTTCATTAGATAACTCATTTATCGAGGAAGGTATAGGTTATATATTAGATCAGGTTAGGTTAGGATATCTGATTATATATAAGACCAATAGGGGCGGAGCACTATTGGAGAATGTTTCAAAAACGTTATTGTTTCCTTTTGAGAGCTTCCGCTGCGTGTTACCTTTAACCCAAATTTAATTCCACGGGGACGAAGTCGCGAACAGAAGCTAGTTATAGATAAAATAACAAGGACGATATTAATAATACACAAAATACAAAAAAAAAACTTTCAATCCGTTTAAGAATTGTAATTACGATTTTTGCCTCATTTCTACATATCCGATTATATGTACAATATTTGCGGTAGCCGGTAAGTAACCTTTCTTTTTTTATGCCAAAGGGCAGGAAACAGGAGACGTTTTGGATGTTAGGTTTTAGAGTGTGTGGATGAGCAGCCCGTGACAAAAGGTTTGAGTTTGGATCGACGAAGAGCGCACCATTTCAAAAAGTTCTGCATAACACTCTCCATTATATAGGAGGTAAAGTATAAACGGAGATCTAATCTTTCCGCGAAATTTAAATGACTATATAGTACGTTAATTCACAATGTTAAACAAAGAGAACAGCTCGCCTTTACACACAGTCATAAGGAGAAAGTTGGTAGGCAGGAGTATCCTTATGAGTACGTACTTGCGTTTTATAGAGCACTAGTAGTCTTTGCTTTGAAATTTTTTTGGTTGTTCCTTTCTAAAAAAAGTTTTAAGGAACAATATGCCTTGTTAATTCTTATTAATTGCTGCATTTAAAGGAATTACCACAAAATCAATTATGAAGATTAAAATATGTACTATACTATACTATTTTCATACATTTTTAAGTCGTGGATATTCGTTATTAAATGTTAAGAGTTTTTTGAAGTAGATAAAAGAGGATAAGACCAAAAACGATTAAAAAATCACGAAAACGAAAAAATAGTTTCTGAAGATATAAGTTTAATTTTACCTAACAATATTGTATTATTTTTATAAATATGTAATTGTTTGTAAACATTGCATACGTTTTTATATGTCTATGAGTTAGTTACGTATAATTCCCACAAGACAGTTATTCTTCTTTGTTCATATTTAACTATAGAAATTGTGTGAACTTGCCGACGTAATCACTTTTAAAGCGTAAAGCGCTTTCACCGCGCTTTCGCTTTACTAAAGTGCTTTTTGGAAAGTATATACTGTCATAATATACATTGTTCCTAGGTTTTAATTTATAGCTTTTTTGCGATGGCGCCAATGCTTAAAGTAATCAACAAGTTTACACAAGTGTTTACCACCGTCAAACAAAAATCTATACGTCAATTTTAGGTACATTTGACATTTTCGTTAACATAAAAGTATGTTTTAACAACGATCATTGTTTTTTTTTTAATAAAGCTGACAATATTAATGCGAACATATGAAAATTCGCTGTTTTAAAATAGGTCGTAACTTCAAGTTATAGTGACAAGCTCGGTCCGTAATACCAGAGATAAATGCAAATGTATATTACTGGCTTCTGGTATTAATCATATAAACAGTATCAACTGTATATTATTAACGAGTAATAGTTACAACACAGAACAAAATAATTCTTTGCAGATATAACTTTGTTATGTGTTAATTGCGCTCCATTTTTCATACTAATTATTAATTGTAACTACTAATTACTACACTTCTTACAGAATAATTAAATATTATTAGAATAACGAAGGGTACCAATAACAACAACAACCGTTACCTCATATTTTCTACTCATCGCTTAATATTACTTATAACTTTTACTCTAAAAAAATATTTACCGTGGCATTATATTTCTGACAGTCGGAAAAGTATGAGGATGCCGAGAATTTTGTTCTCAGAGCTACAGTACACCCGAAGATAAATGCTTGACCAACTGTAATGCAGCCTCCAGCAGAGTGGTACAAAGGCATAGGGCAATAGATGACGTCACTTGTCCTCAAATATCCTAAGTAGTGCACGCCCGACGCCATAAAAGTCATCCTGTGAATTAGTATTGAAATATATAGCTTTTGTCTTCTAAAAATATATATAGATATAATAATATAAATAAAAAATATATTTATTATTAGATACTACAAACAGTAATGTTTAAGATTACTTATATTTCAATGTCAATCCTTCTGAATGACATAGAAAATATTGCTGAGAATATATCTAAAGGTTCTAAAGTACTGAACACTAGATAATATAACTTTTGACAGGTACCTTGAAGATGAAATAACAGCTGCTTTAGGCAGACCAGTAGTCCCTGATGTATAAATATATAACAACTTCGCACTGAACCCTTCACCTTCCGATTTAGTCCACGTTGCCGGTGCCGTGGTTTCCAACATGTGAGTAAAGTCATTCGGAGATTCGGCAACCATCACGCTATTACCAGACGTGTTCAACGGACGACGAACGTATTTGAATAATTTGATTGATGGATTTAATTCTTTTAGTATTTCATCAAATGCTGCAAGGAATAAAATATTTAAGAGATCGTTAACAGGTTGTTGTTAACAATTTGCTGTTAAAATCATTCTCTAATTTACATGAATCAAGTACATTTTTTAAAATATTTTATAATATAGCATCGCTGAACGTTCATGCAGACTTCGTGACTGAACAACAAACTCGAGGGTCAAATTGTTTTTGTAAACATATCGTTCGCATCCGAGAAAAGTGAAATCAAAACATACAGACCTGCTTGAAATTCGTCTCCATATATCACAATATCGCATTTAGCTATATTGATCGAATGTAATAATGCATTGCCGGTTTGATTTGTATTGATAAGTGGTGAAACTGCTCCAAGCCGGGTAATTCCCAACCAAGTAGCCGGTAATTCGGGACAATTGTTAAACATGATAGCAACGACATCTCCGCGCTTCACTCCCTGAGTTCTGAGAATAGCAGTTACACGCAAACTGAATTCTTCGACCTGTAACATGTTATAATTATTATTATCTTTGGTTTAATTACATATTATACACGTATAATTTGTTCCAAGTAAGTAAGATGCTTCAAATATGTTTCGTAAGATTAACTTTCCCTTCCTCTGTTGTCGTTTTGTAGATTCATTATGTGGTGTAAATTATGACAGCCTTCTAGAATCTTATATTTATTGTGAAATACACAACTCACTTGACAGTACAAGTTTATATTTTCAAAATCTGTATTTTAAAATTACATTTGCAAAATGTAGTTTACTTATTCGTTATTCATTGTTATACTGTAATTATTGTAAACATTTTTCACTTTAATTTAAGAAAAGGAAAATAAATACATCTACTGAAGTGAAACTTCTAATGCGACTTCAACAAGGTTGCGTTAAACGTTTAACGCTCCTGGGGAGGAGGAATAGAAAGAGACTGAGCGAGAAAAATAATCAAACGTTTCGTATCTTACTTTAGTTATCATAATCCCATTGTAAATATTATAGATTTTGATATTTCTCCACTCGAAAATGATAATTAAAAGATGCGATCAATTGTGAATTGTAAGCAATGTTAATAAAGATTGTCTTAAAGAAACAATATGATTTCACTAAAAATTAATTTCTACCCCTTCCTATTTTCATTTCCACATTACGAAGTTACACTTCTTCCGCGCGGAGGGACTCCACGCACTATTTTTTTTCTGGTATCGCTCTAATTCTATTACAATTAAAATTAATTAAATACAATTAAAAAGATTCAAGTAAATTCTTGAGATATCTGAATGTTATGAAAAAAATATAAGGTATATTTTGCATGTCATTTCCACTAGTCTTGTGATTTAACGGAAGTACAATATGCTAAGAACTAATAGACTATTTGGGTATTTACATTCATTCTTATTCTTTATCTACAATGATACACAAAACGAATACATTTCAGAATATGCTTTTCTAGACAATAACCTTTCCATTTGCATGTTACGGTAGTTTGCCAAACAACATTGCGGTTAACTTTATCATAGTAAGCCAGTACAATCGGTGAACGACTTGCAATACAGTAATATCTATACAACATCCATTCAAATGTAATCGAATGTGTTGTACTCTTCCTTGGGAAGTGATAGTTTACCTTTATTGTCAACAGAAAAAGTAGTCTTTAAACAAAATACAGTATCCAGTGGAATTCAAATAAATACATGCAAATCAGAGCTACCAATGGAATTTGTTTTTTGTCAATAACTTATTTAAGCGATATACTAACTACACATATATATAATAGAATACAAAGTTGTACGTTTTACTTTGTTACAGACAATACCAAATTGTAGGTATATATCGCAACAGAAGTTTAATTTCAAGTTTCACTAAGTATATACAAAGTTGACTCGCTTAAATTACTATATTGCAGAACAACGACGGCTGGATTATGTATACCTAATTAATTACAAATTATAATACAACTCCAATCAAACGCGATAATCATAACATGATACTTCTTCAATGGTTATAGAAATTCACACAATATAATTGTGTATTAATATTACATAATAATTATTTGAAAAGTGTTATTTCGTTATAACTTTTATAAATAGAAAAGTAAACATATTGCATTACCCTCATTCCAAGATTTATCAGTAAAATAATAAACACTTTTTCGGCGTATTCTCTGTCAATGAGTGAAGGTTGTACAAAATACAAAAACAACGATCACAAGAGTTGTTCAGAATACTAAATGCCAGTGTTCCCATTTACTATACAATTATGTACAGCCAAATATGTTATAAGTTTTTATATATATTTATAAATTATTACAAAAAACGTTTTCTATATGAGTGGCGATATTACTAGAGCCTATTAAAAAAAGTCCCATTTGATAAGTTCTTTCCGTGTGAGATAGCTCATTTATCGAGGAAAGCTATAAGCAATAGGACCAAACAAGACCGATAGGAGCTGAGCACCAATGAAGAATGTTTCAAAATTGGATGTTTTTGTCCTTTTGTCGAAGGCGCGAGTTAAAGTTAGCGTTAGCTCAAAGTAACTATTCCACGCAGACGAAGTCGTGGCTACATGCTAGTGTTTGATATAGTTATTATTTTAAAATATCTATAGTATTTAAATAAGTGCTTGGGTAAACGTTGTATCGCATGGTTAAAAAAAATCTCAAAGATGGTTTCTAAGTGATCTTGGAAAAGAAATTATTATTTCAATATAAAATTTTAATTTAATTTCATAGTGCTGTTGCTGAGAAACCAATTACATGGCTCACTTATTGGTAGGTATTAGATTTCATTATTTTTTTGTTTACTGTAATAACATGATGTTTATTGGTTTCTTCACCTGAGTCATAAAAAATATTTTATTCCCCATTACGTATTAAAAAATGTTTACAATACTTTCTTACCTGCTTAAAAGTCCAGGTCTCATTTTCGAAAAGAAAGCAAGCTTTATCAGGATGCTTGTTCACTACTTCGTGGAATATGTCAGGCATGGACCAATTTTCCTTCTCGAATTTTTTCGACAGTCTCAAGATTTTTATATAGCTCCATAACGCCCTGTGAAACAGCCTTGTATATAAATAAATATATATTTAAAACATATTTCGGTAATATTTTCACGATTAAACTAGAGTTTAGGTATATACTAATTTGACTTAAAGCGTTATTATTATAATCTATTAGCTAAGTAATCTTAAACAATAATTAACTTTGGTTTAAATGTCTAGATGAAGATATATTGAAAACTCTGTTTTACGAGAGATCGTAACACCTTGACAGTCTTTCGCAACTTGTTCTCATTTCTCATGAGTATGTTGAAGCGAAGTTAAAGCGAATTATTTAATATTCCTATTTATTACGAGGTCCTTCATAATACTAAACGTGAAATCTTCGAATCTTGATACTTTTAAAAAGTTAACCCAGTTTCAAGTCAACATTACACAGGCCTTTTTTTGTCACTTCTTTTTTGGGGCACGCTAATTTTCGAAAGTTCAAAAATGTACCCTTTGTTATTTTGTGGACTTATTATAATGCTGTTGTAAAATTTTTAGAACGAAAACCAACTAAAATCAGACTATATTTATAGTTTTAGGATGATTCCAATAGTAAGTCTAAAAAGTGCATTTATGTATTTCTATT
>MU161214.1:7681-37652 GCA_015888305.1 Antheraea pernyi | reverse complement strand
TATATATATATATATATATATAGAGATTATTTGATACAGAAACCTTCTCTGGCGTCCCCAGAATACCCCACAAAATTATTATCACAATCTGGCCAGTAGTTTCGGCATGCATAGAGGACGAACATACAAACATTGATTTTTATATATAAAGGTTTGGCTTTTTCTTTGTTTATTTATATTTCTTTAAGGAAAACTTGTAATTAGCCTTTATATTACCAATTGTTTTCATTTGATCCCACTTCAATTTATATCGATTATAACACTTTTTTTTTCATTTCTATCCAATTTTTGGCTCCGAGTAATAACATTTTACTTTTTACAGCGCCTTACGAGCCCAGCTATGGATCGACTCTGAAGTCAACCGAAAAATACAATAAATACGTTTGCGGAGTAAAAGGTATGTAATATTTTAAATCAGCTACTACTTTTACTAATATTAATTTTATAAAAATCATCATTTGCATAGATACGAACACAGTTGAAGCCGTGGGCTGTTACACTAATATGTATTTAATGTGTAACTAAAATATATCTTAGCGCACTTGAGAACGGGTTCTGTTATTTTTCCTTGATAATAATTTGTCCGTGAATTGTCATAACTTAAGTACATAATGTTCGAAAGGTGAAGTGAGTGCCTTTAACCCTTGGACTATCCAAAACCATAAGGGTTGAAGTTTCATATAAATGAATGTAAACCTCGTGAGGCACAGTTCAACAAACAGTTGATCCCATAAGCTTAAAGAAATACCTGATGTATTACCAAACCTTGGAAAATAACAAATGAAGTATTGTAAGATAATATTTAGTAATTAAAATGTATTTTTAAATTGTTTTCTTATTTGTACGAACTTTTTATACTAAACCATGAAATTTATGATGTCTTGAAATTTAAGAAAAAATTAAAAACATGATAGTCCCTTTTGAAAGTAACCTGGGTCTTAAAAAATCAGCCAAGACATTAATCTAGAAGCAGATATATATATGTGTATGTGATTGAACTCCTCCTAAACGGCTGGATAGATTTTGATGACATTTCTTGTCATCAAGTTTTAGGTGGATTCAAGAATGGTTTAGACTCCCAATTAGACCTGGTAGGTGGCGTTGCGATTGAATTTTAAATATTATTTTTATTATGAATTTAGTGCCTTATGGGTTTTTGATTGATATTGAAGTCGGTTAATACTTTTTTTTGAAAATTTACTTTATTTTATGTTATAACTGGCAAACGAACTTGTGGTTCACCTGATTTTAAGTAATCACCACCGTCCATAGATACTAACAACACCGGGGGAGTCGAAAGTGCGTTGCCAGCCTATGTTTGAGGGACAGAGAGTGAGAGGGGAGAGGAGAGGAGGGGGAAGGGAGGTGGACCTATCCCGGACGAGCCGACCCATTCATGCTGAAACCATTAATAGCTTCAGCGTGGTTCTACCACTCTTGTTATAAATTGTTTTTTTATTTGTATGTACATATTTTTTAATATATGATGAAATATACACTATCATGAAATTTCAGAAAAAGTAAATAGGTGATCCACCATACTGAGATCTGAGTATTAAAAAATCAGTGGAGGGGTTAAAGAATAAGGTAAATGTTTGTTGAAGGGTCGACAGCTCGTTCAACGTCGCGCTCGGGCAGAGTGATGGGTGGCGAGGACGGGGAGCGCGGCGAGTGGTGCTGGCAGGTCGCTCTCATCAACTCCTTGAACCAGTACCTCTGTGGGGCTGCACTCATTGGAACGCAGTGGGTGCTCACAGCGGCTCATTGTGTCACCAAGTTAGTTACTATCTTTAAACGTGTGAAAAATCAGTATTTCCAGGTTCGCAAACTAAAATGCGTTAAAACTAAACTAAAAATACTGTGTTGTTTTATTTACGTCACCTTTTAAGGGCACTGTATCAGGCTGCATCTACGATAGTTACAACCCAATCAAATCAGGGATGGCGATTCTAGAAAGAAATGGATTTTGAAATCGATTGGAATAGTGGTCTAGTCGATCGATTATTCAAAAGTCGATCTTTTAATTTCGTCTTGTTGAGCCTTTTTTCTTTTAAATATATATTATTGTATGGTCTTGTTTTTATCTAAATAGATAAAACCGAATCACCATCTTACAGTATTAGAGATCGATTCACCGTATCGATTCGATGTTTAAAATTGATTAAAATAATCTCTTTCTAAATGTCGAAAAATTGTTAACTGCGTTATGAGTTAAATGCGTAAAAAAATGAATAACGCTTTTTAAGGCTTCTTCTGTATATCATTTTCAGCATCGTGAGATCGGGTGATGCGATGTACGTTCGTGTTGGAGACCACGACCTGACGAGGAAGTATGGTTCGCCGGGCGCTCAAACCCTGAGGGTGGCGACTACCTACATTCATCACAACCACAACTCACAGACGCTTGACAACGATATAGCACTACTGAAACTTCACGGCAAAGCGGATCTTAAAGAAGGTTCGAACTTGTCTAAGCGTATCGGTTTTATTTGCACATTTTCAGTATAGTATATCACAATATGGGACTTTGTGAATTATTCATCATCTACCCCCTGTAAGAGACCCATTGCAGAGCGCTTGTTCCTATAGGAAAGTATGGGCAGAATCACCACGTCAGTCCACGACGTAATAACGATTTCAAACTCCGAGAAATCAACAGTTCTGTTTTCCCTCATACGGTGCTACTACAAGAACATTTCTCAGATTCAAGTATCCTTTCGATATTGTTATCAATTGAAATTAGTAAATGTACGCTAATTCCGAAAAATTCGCTAGTATATGGCGAGGGTCGAATCTGTGGACATCTGATTGATATTCCACTGGTCAAACCTCATTTAAGATTAAGTTTTAGGAATTCAGCATCTTAACTCTGCCTTCGCAATATATTTTGTATAATTTACGTGTGTTTACAAACAATTGGATTTTTTGGTGCTAGAAATGCCTACGCCCATGTTTTAGGCTCAGTAGGATTAGCAAAGGTTTCTTAGATAATAGTGTTAGGTTTTATAATAAAGTCCCAAAGCAAATTATCGATTTACCGGATAGTGAGTTCAAGAACCATGTCAAGCGCGTTTTAATGTCTAAAGACTATTTATCATAATATGGGTCAACGTGTGAACGATGGTGATGTCTATAAAATATAGCGCTTTCTGTACATCCGCTAATAATGATTGACTAAAATAGCCTTGTTACCTATATTATAACTATAAACGGCAAAACGTAAACCAGATCAAGTTTGTTGTCAATTCTTCTCGATAATTGGGTTGCTTTCCTATCTGGTGGTAGTTTGACGTTCATAAGCGTCTTCCTAGGACCATAATTAAATAAATATCTATTGAAGTATGATGGTTGCGTTGGTTTTTATTATTGTGAAAGACTTATATGTTGTTGGTTTATCCAGGAGTGTGCTTGGTGTGTCTGCCGGCGCGAGGAGTTAGCCATGCTGCTGGAAAACGATGCACTGTCACCGGATATGGCTACATGGGAGAAGGTACTATATTTAATCAAAAGACTATCCACGGCTTCTTGTGTACTGGTCGGAGGGCTTCAATAGATAGCCATTATCCTTGATTCGTTGTTTCAGATGTATTTTCCAATTTACTTTACATTAGAAAGTCAGAATATATTACCAGAGAACATTCTAAGGTTTAAAGTATATGAAAGTCAGAAAACCGAAACATTTGTATGTTTTGATTATAAGTATTTCTATTTAGAATATTCTAGAGTCAAGATTTTGTAAACCGCCAAAAATTCAAAAATTATTAATTATACCTGAGAACGCTAAACAAAGGAAAAATTATTGGCGATAAAGAAAACAATTGGATTCATATATCATTTCTATATTCGTGTGTTTTTATTTGTTGGCAAAGCTACAAGCTATCTCAATTAATTGAATGTAGACACCGTTTATTCATTTAATCGTATGACCAATTAGAGTATTCAACTTTTATTATCGTCGATTGATTTATTACCCGTTTAGCAGCACCCGGGGAGCACCTGCAGGGGAATGAGAGGTACACTTCCTGCAGACGAGAGTAACATCAGCCTCCCATAAACACCGTTTTTAAATCCCTACATAACAATCGAAATAAGCTATCTATAGATTACTTAAGTAGTCTTGGACTTGTTATAGCTGGTCCGATTCCCCTGCGCGTCCGCGAAGCAGAACTGCCTATTGTCAGCGACGCAGAGTGCATCAGAAAAGTGAATGCGGTCACTGAGAAGATATTCATCCTGCCAGCGAGCTCGTTCTGCGCTGGTGGCGAAGAAGGCCACGATGCTTGTCAGGTATGAACTTCTTTATCTAATACTAGCTATTGCCGCGAGTTTGCTCGCGTTAATATAGACCTGACCTATAATTAAATTTTAATTATGATCGTCTGAGTAGTTTTAGTGTGAAACCGTAACAAGCGAACAAACTGACATTAGCATTTAAAATATTAGTTAGGATTAGAATTATTAGTTTAAATAGTTATATTAAGGTCATAAGACCCCCTTCATACAACCTGGTTATAAAATCAAGCTTTGTAGTACCTACCCGAAAAGTAAGAGATTCACTGTACTATTTTTAAGCCTGTTTTGGTTTATCAAATGAATATAGCATACTTGAAAAGACCCGTCTACAATGGAAAGGATGCAAAGCGCACTATTCATCTCCTTTCAATAGTTTCTAAGTCATTTTGTCGAGTTCGGTTTATATCCGTATTTATAAAGCATAAAAAATAGTATGTGTAGGTGTGGTGTAGGGCTTTTTCTAAGTTCGCCTGACTAGTTACCACCCTAGAGTTGAAAATCTATCGCCAAGCAGCTGTTGGTGTGTTCCAACAGATATATTTGAGAGCTAACCTAGGTTTGCTAGTGTTTACTATAGGGAACTATATCGTCATTTAACATCAGACGAGATTGTACTCAAACGATAAAACCTATAAATTGATTTCTGAATTTCTTAAATAAATCTTTGTAAAATTATTTATTGCAGTTAAAATCTATACTCAATCTATACCAATGTCATGAAACTGAAGAGTTTATTTGCTTGAACGCGCTAATCTCAAGAACTACGGGTCCGATTTGACATTAATTTCTGATGTTAACGAATAAACCTTATTTCTAGTTGACAAATAAGTATTACCATTTATTATTACCAAATTATTAATTCATTCATGGTAAAACTTCTCCAAGAAAATTATAAGGCATATGTTCGAGTCACATTTCGTTTTTATTTCATTTAAATCGGTTCTATCTGTCAAAAGTTATTGTAGTTTTGATGACGACGCGACTTAAGTACGAGAAAATAGGAGTTAAGTAAATGAACTTAATACATTCAGATGTCTTTATTAATTACTGTTTTTTTACATAACGTTTCACGCAGACGAAGTCGCGGAAACAGTAACTAATAAACTTACACTTCACGAATCAAAATATGTTCTTATAAATGTGTATTGAAAGATGGATTGAATGCATACATTAAATTAGTATAATGAATCTAACAAAATATAAGTATGATTTGCTGAAACAGGGTGATGGCGGAGGTCCTCTGGTCTGCCAGGATGATGGGTTCTACGAACTGGTTGGTTTGGTATCTTGGGGCTTCGGTTGCGGCCGACAGGATGTTCCAGGGGTCTATGTTAAAGTATCATCATTCATCGGATGGATCAACCAGATCATATCTGTGAATAACCTATAGCGACCGACTTAACTTTAACACAACGATACGCCGAACCAAATGCAGTGATGCCAGAAATGTATACGAAACATGAATTATTTGTTCAAAATAATCTTGAATTGTCATATGTTCAGTAAAACCATTATGTATATTTCATTTTACATGAGAAAAAAAATGAAAAATCGATCATCATGATCAATATTTACCATTTTGATCGTAAGAGGTTTCAATACCTTTAGACTTGTCATTTTTTCTACGGCCATTGCAGATTGATAACTTAATGGCAAATATAAGTTTTTGGTTATAATTTCATAAAATAAGATCTAAAAACAGAAAGTTCACAGATCTATTATTCTGTTCATTCTCAAACTGTTTTCATTCAAATCTAAGCAAAGTAATTAATTATCTGAGGTAATTTAAAATATACATGTCAAAGCTTACATCTATATATATCTTTGAAATGAAGTCCCTTAACGCAGCTTGTGATAGGAGTTGACTAATAGAAATCGTCATGTAAGAAAAAAGCGTTATGTCCCCTCCATGTGACTTTTTCCCTTTATCTCCTCTTTCTTTCTTTTATATATGTGCGCACAAGGAAATTCGGGGAGACAAACATCGTGCTTGTTTTAACTAAATGCTGAACGCGGGGAAATATCATTATTCATTTTTAAATTTAATTTATACTTCACCAATTTCGATGCAGTTTTCAGTCAATGAAAATACTTCCCAAAATGTTAAACTTTATGATTACATTCTTTATTTTACCTTACTTGCGTTGATAGAAAATAAATAGAGAGTAGTCGCATAGAGGGACATTACGCTTTTTCCTCGTGTGGCGAAAATATACAAATATGAATAATTTAAAACTTCATATTGAAATACATTTAGAGTTGACTACAAAACGTAAGGAACTTGGCGTCTAAGTAGATTTTTATATAACAAGAAGAATAATTGTCAGTCGAATCAGTTAAACCAACTGTTGTGAATTAATACTAATCGAAAAAGACGATTCACATGTCACGGATCATGTCCGTAAGGATCGGAGCTGTTCTATGAAATGACGTCAGTAGACAATCGTAGTTGCTCATGTAAATATATAATGTAATAATATTCATTTAATTTAAGAGGTAGTTTATTTTTATTTATTTTAATTTTACAACGGCATTTAAATTTTCCCACCAGTTTCTTCAACTTTCTGTCTTTATGTGTAAAAGTGCTTGAGTATTGTAATTTATAAACAAATCTTAAGTTTTCTCTTTTTACGTACTTTTAATTTGTGCAGTTTTCATACCGATTTTTTTTAAATATTAATTAGAAATTTAAAATTTAAAGATTATTCATACTTTTTTAATAATTAGTGTTCGCCATTAGATTATGTTCGTTTTTTCCGTTTATCCTGGAGTTTCGTAAATTAAATAACTATGTAAAAAAACCTCTTTCGTCCGTGTATAATGACAACATAACTTTTAAATAAAAAAAAACGAAATGAGGATACTGAAATTTTATTTATAAAAAATAACGCAATTCAGTTACATAGAAAAGCGATCTTATTTAATTATCGTTTAATAATCGTTTCGCATTTATAATTTATAAACACAATTAACATTCGAATTTTCTCTATGTATTCCCTGCACTTGATATTTATTTTATAAACATTATAATGTAGTAGACATCATATAAATTTAGTAATACGATGAAAAACCAAACAATATTATTATTTATACGTTTTAGAGTACTATTCACATGTGAAGTTATCATTCCGATACAATTATTTTCATAAATTAATCTGATTAGTTCGTATTTATATAAGTAATTTTATAAGACAATAATACCTAGTTTATCATTTTAATTGTAGTCCGATGAAGCTGTTAAGGCCTTGCTATGCAAATAGCGTTGTCAGTTCGAGAAGAAAAAAATATATTTCATTTTAATGTAAAATAAGGATTTTTTTTCATTTTATTTCTGTCCATCTAAGCATCACGTGTGAATCGTACTTGCAGTATTTTAAGTAATTTATTTTTAATTTATCAAAAGGCTATGGAATGTAATATATACATACACGATTGATGTGTATTATTTTGTCAAATTACGAGCCATAATAATTATTGTCATTGATTAAAACTCGTAGAACATTTAGTCTTTGGAGAGATGTAAATAGTCTATGATAACGTGGTATCAGTTTAAAATTGTTTACTGTTTGAATATGTTTTATGTCATGTAAGATTCACCAAATCATCTATATTGGCCACAGCATACATAATTTTAAACTGAACTACATCTTTTAAATTATTTTAGAAATGTAAGTAGATACTTTTATTCATTAAATAAATTATATTTAATGAGTTTTTATTGCCTAATTACAGTACACAACAACATTATATCAAATTGAAAATAAAAGAGTAACTGCACTAATAAATCCAAAATAATTTAAGAGTGTAACATTATAAACTAATATTAAATGAATATTGCGTAATAGCTTCGATTAAAATTTAATACCGCGATGCTATCAAAATAACTAACGTCATGAATGAGGTGGCATCACAATTTATGATTCATACTGTTCATTTTTAAACAGCCGAAAATTCTTAATATAAAGCCGAAATTATCTGAGATTCAGATAATGCATACTAAACTTTAAAGCCACATCATTTAAGATTCTCTGTTTTAATAAGACTATGTTTAATAAATGAAATTTAGTGGTTATGTCAAACATTATATTTGGGACGTCTATGCATACTAATATATTTAATCAAATTCAATTTCTACTCTTTATTGATATAATTTGCAGTCCTAACGACTTTTTCAATTTTATTTTGGGAATCATCTTCTAGATCAGTCATACTCAACCTGCAGTCCGTCGGGTCTTTGCAGTTGGCCCACCCGATAATATTTTATTTTCAATTATTTTACATTTCGTGCCCATCAGAAAAACTATGAGCACGTTGAGTAAATTAAATAGATCCCAGAAAACCCAACCGCAACGTGTTCCTTAAGATACCAACCTTTTTTTATTGGACAACCATTTTTCACTACATTAATATTTGTTAATGTGAAATTACGTTTTTTTATTTGTAATTTGCAGCCCGCGATACCATGGGTAATAGTCTAGTCGACAAGTTGAAAATGATACAAAATAGAGATACTGCTCTTAAAATTATGTGCGATAGCTCATTGGATCCGGAATGACGTCTAGAAAAATATGCCAAAAGCGTGTATTAGCACATAAAAAATTGCAAAAGTTATAAACAATTAAAGATGAAAAAAATGGCATTTCGTTTTTTGCCAACATTGAATAAACTATTAATATTTAAAAATTTCAAAAATTCTGAAAGAGGAGGAAATTTCCAATAAAAAACTCCTAACTCCCGGAACTCTATCTCCATTATTTATAATTTTAATTTAACGCTGAAAATAGGTCTGCGCGTGACATTTTTAGGATGCGCGCGTGGCGTTAAAAGCGAGTATGGCACATTAATTAATTTATTTAAGGTACTGATGTTTTTTTTTATTTTTTAACATTATGGTGTGTTCTGAACACTATAAATAATTTATTCCCGTTAGAAATTTTACTTAAAGTTAATTTTTCAAGAAGTTTTTATTCCCGTTGGAAATTTTACTTAAAGTGAATTTTTCAACAAGTTAAACAATTGTTAACTAGCGAAATTTTCTCGAACTACCGTCTTAATTGTAAGTGAAAAAAATGTTTAAATAATGGTCGTAAAAAATTTTCGCTTCGTAGAGCCTTTTTACATACATACTTAACAAGATCGTGCCATAAAAGTTAAAAAAATATTTATATTTTGTTTATAACAATTTTTTTTTTACATTATTACTTGGGTTTTTAATATTTTTTTCAAGTAAAAAAATTGTTATAAACAAAGTATAAATATTTTTTTAACTTTTATGGCACGATCTTGTTAAATATGTATGTGAGAAAGGCTCTACCAAGCGAAAAATTTTTACACGCTTTTGGCACATTTTTCTAGACGTCATTCCGGATCCAATGAGCTATCGCACATAATTTTAAGAGCAGTATCTCTATTGTGTATCTTTTTCAACTTGTCGACTAGACTATAAACGCGTTTGCGGCCCGTTTAAAAAAAGGTTGGGTACCCCTGTTCTAGATTATTACATCTATTGTCGAGTAGGTAATAGGAGTGTTGGCGGGATTGTAATCTGTCATGTAGTGGATTTTATTCATGTGTTATTTGACTCTATATTATGGAAAATTGGTGGTGTTTTTTGTAATATAGTTTGTTTATTGTGCATGAGTGAATGGAAAATAATACCACGGAGCATGAATTCTCAGATGCCACAAAAACTTCCTGGAATGTTCTAACAAGAGAGCCACCATCTTGGAACATTGAAATTATTCACACAACACTTATTGTTTAAAATATGTTATAATCTCCATTGAAACAAAACATCGACACTGGCAAGGGCTTCTGCGTAGCCAAAATAAGAAGAGTATGTAATTTTTTTTTATGTCATAGCACGCAAACGGATAGGTGGGTCACCTGATGTTAAGTGATCGCCAACGTCTATAGACACTAGCAACACCACGGGAGTCGCAAGAGCGTTGCCAGCCTGTGTTGGGGGAGGGAGGAAGGGGAAAGGAGTTGGACCTCCGGCGCTCTCACTGACCGAACGAATCGCAACAATGCAAGCACTGTTACTCACGTCGGTTTTCTGTGAGAGGGTGGTGGCTCGAGCGAGCCGACCCGTTCGTGTAGAAACCAGTAAATGCTTCAGCGTGACTATACCATCTTCAAAATAATTTAAATAATGCTACAAGTGTCAATGTTTTGACAAGATGGTGGCCGTCTTGTTAGATCTTTCTAGGGAGTTCTTGTGGTATCTCATTAGTCATGCTCCGCAGCATTATTTTTTCATACCCCTGTGCACAATAACGTAAAATGGCAATAATATAACAAAATATACAGCCCAATAAACCAAGATTAGGAATCAAATAGATATAAAAGCCTACATGACAGAACTATGCCGCCAAAATCCGTCCGTGCAGTTTTTAATCGATGTCTTGTACATTATTTCGTTTAATATCGATTCTAATTAAAACAAATAAGCACGTTTGCATAGTTTTATTAAATTATGATATATCAAATAAAATTAACTTTTTAGGTTATTATATATCAAATAAATCAGGAAACAAATTAGTCAATATAACTCGTAGAAAATACATGGTTTTAATTCAAAATTATACATAAATCTTATTTATAATATTCAAATTATACCACTAATGTGAGAATATTATATAAAAAATGGAAACATAATTGAATATTGTATTCAGTGGAGTTCATAACTCTAATAAAAATCAATATAATTTAATTGGTTGGTAGTGTTGTGTGAAAATACTACGATTTAAGCTCATATCAATCGGGAAGTTATCAGTCAATCATAAATTCAGTCATTCGGCAAAGTTACATTAGCATTCAATTCAATATAAATAATATTAAAGTACTTTTAATAATTGAAATTTTCTTAAGATAACTTAAAAATAAAATAAAAACTGTGCTAAACATCACGCCATATCCCTTACACATTAAGAAGGGATGTTCAATGAAAGCAACATTGCACCACAATGTTTGTCAATAAGCAAACTCCTATGACCTAATACTATTAAATAGTGGACTTTATTAAGAAACCACAACGGAACTTTATTTAATTTTTTATAAACAAATAAATTTCATAATTTGATATAAAATAATTAGGGGTGTGCGAATATTCAATTCCGAATCGAAACGAATAATTCCATTCAAAATTCAAATAATACCAACTATTCGGATTAATCATATAATTTCAATTATGCGAATAATATAAACTATGTTAATGATTTTAACTGATTATACAGGCTGAATGTTTAGACAGTAGCAATATTTATGGATGATATTCGGCACTCGATTCTCGTTCTAAATCAATTAAAAAAATAAGTCCTTGATATTTGACCTAATTATCTAAAAAAATACAAAAATTATACGCAATCCTCAACGCGTATATGTTAAAGCACAGACCGTCGGGTGATTTCACTTTCACTTGAAAGGAAACGTCAAGAAAAAAGGAAAAGGGTTTATTGTCTGTTTTATTATCGGAAGTTATTAATTTAGGGTCGCCTATTGTAGCTTTCGACACCGATCATTGTGTTTATACTTTTGAAAGTCTTAGAACAAACTTTAACTTAGGGTTTCTTGGTTGTTTATTAGTATTTGTTTTAATATTATTATTTTATATGTTAAATGTGACCATGAAGTGTCATATCCTAGAATACTGTGAGTGTTTAAACTTTCACCTGGTATACTTATCAAGCACTAAATAATTATTGACATACAAAATTAGTTTAATAGATTTGACTGTTAGTCAAGGGCATTTCAATGAAACTACTTTAAGAATTTCTAATAAATAAAAAATTAATTTAAAATTATGTTTTATTCAAAAAATAATAATTGAGAAATGTATCATTTCCTATAACAATTAGTTTAATAATTCTTACTTTTTTGGAAAATATCTGAATAGTTGGAATTATTCGAAAAGTTCGATTATTCATTCCAAATTCGTATCGAAAATCATTTTTCAATGATGAGTGAAGTATGGAAATATGATAATTTGTTGTTGCAATTTCTATTAACCTTTACAAAATGTACACTGTAAGCTTTTTTTGGAAAATAAGCACACTCCATTTTGTCAAAAAAAAAAAAGGTGAAATATTGATAGAATTCACAAAGTTACGTAGACGGCATTCCTCTCTCGACGACCTGCGTCTGCTAGCTTCTGTCGAAATGTTCAAAACCCTCATATCTTCTTACATCCCGTTAATAAGCTCACATAGTGAAATAATAAATTCGATAGCCGACATCGATACTGCAAAATGACATTTCTATAGTAGCAACACAGAGTGACGTCACTGTACCCGAGAATAGACACAGCGTAATCCACAGAGATAATGAATGCTCCAGACGTTTCCACTCTATACATAGAGAAATCATGACTGTCATGTTGTCTGCAAACATTTCTGCAGCTGATTTTACACTATTTAAATATAATGTAAATAATCTTATATCTATTTGCTATATTAAAGCGCTCTGTAAATGTTTATATTTCTTCAGTTGACAGTTCCGTTCCGTTCCAGCAATGGTTTCTTCTGTGCAGATAGTGAGGGTAGTTTTGAAGGTTTCTTTGACAGCGAGCTGATAGAATTCTTTCTTTCCCTCTTTGTTGATCTTGTAGCTGAAATTTTAATTAAAATTTAACAAACAGCATTACATAAAGTCTAAAGCTTTCGAGAAAGGAAAAGAGAAAAAAAGTTCTAAAATGTTAAATATCGATATATATAAAGCTGGAGGGTTTGTTTGTTTGGTTGAACGCGATAGTCTCACCGGTCCGATTTATAAAAATATTTCAGTGTTATATAGCTCATTTCTCGAGAAAAACTATAGGCTATATATCATCACACTAAGACCAATAGGGGCGGAACACCAATGAATAAGGTTTAAAAATTGTTCTTTTCCTTTTGAGAGCTTCTTCTCCGCCGAGTACTTAGCCCAAAATATTTATTTGACGTGGACGAAGTCGCGAGCAGAAGCTAATATATAATACAACTACTAGCTGACCCGGCCACGCGTTGTTATGGCTTAGTAACTTTTACTCTAACAATAAACGGAAAAATAAAGACATGAAAATGAGATAAAAATTGATACAGAAAAAGAGAGATTACATAGTAAATAGATTAACAGAACACGTGTACCATAAACTCGAGTTGAAAATGAAATTCAAAATTAAAACGTGGCGCCATCTACATAATATATCTATAGCAGCCGTTCCTACAGTTTTTAAATGTGCATTATAGTTTGGAGGATATGGTGTATAAACCTTTCTGAAGGAGTATATATCGGTCTCGGAGGTGCTCTTGAGGATGGGCGCGGGGGCGAGGGCGGGCGGCGGGGAAGGCACCGCGAACACTTCCGCCTCAGAGGAGATTGAGGAATCGAACTCACTGCCCATCTCCGTATCCGAAGAGTCCACCATTACGCATTCCTGTAACAACAACAATCAATAATTTGACCATCGAGCATTTAATTTCAAAAGGACAATGAAACACATTCTATGTCCATAACTATTTAAACAACATTCAGTAAATTATATTTATACCAGGTGACTGTTTAAAAGGTCACCCTTCAATCGTGTGGTAGTTCATGGTCACATTTAACTTATAAAATAATAATATGAAAACAAATACTAATAAACAACAGAGAGTTAAAGTTTGTTTTAAAACTTTTAAAAGTCTTCTACTTACCCTTATCCCACATACGTAGGGTCAGTACAACACGTTTGTCATGTTATGGTTTATGATTTGGCTTAATTTTTACGATTGGCCGCGTGTTTGACGTCAACACTCCTTGGGATTATTTTGTTGTACCACTGTATTTATGATAATTATTATATAGTTGTAATAGGATTCTTTAACTTTACAAATTTTCTGTAGGCTTTAGTTTTGGTAGTCTATTTATAGTTTCTGCTTGAGCGGCACTACCGTTCCGGTCAAAAACGAAGTTCTCCAATATATGGTTTGCTTGCTACATTGTCATTTTTATGTAACAGAGAACTAGCCAACTTTAGACTATTCCCGATATATATACTACTACTACTACTATACTATTCTGCATTTTTGTTTTTTTCCCCAGGATTTGTGGTTTCAATGTTTTCTTAGTACTTCCAACTACGCATTCTATTGTGCCACTGCTTTGGTACAAAATTTTCAGGTTGATTACTCACTGGTTTTTATTCAATGTTGGTGACTGTCATAACAGAATTCGCCTATGTGTGCGGCTTCAGGATTTCGTATCATGTAAGTCGGTGTATATCGACTTAAATTACTAAAGTTGGTATCTTTCAGGGTATTCATATAAAATTAGATACAATAAATCATTACTAGTGGGCGCCCAGTGGTCGACATTCGACCATAGTTCATTGATTTTTTAAAGGGATAAATATTATAATAATAGTTGTATGTTATAATATCATTGTTGAATGTAGAATGAAAAAGGGTAATTGGAACGTAAGAGTAAAATAATACATACAGTCGAGCATAGCAACCTCCTTCACAACCTTTTTTGAAGTCCTTTATTGACAGATGTCAAAATGTCTTTTTTATTTACATGTGTGTATATGTTGTGTAAAATTGAAGCAGTAGTGTGAGTAATGCATATTTTAATTAATTTAATGCACTTCTAATGCATTTTATATAAAATAAATAGGTCTCTGCACTTCTCCTCCATATAAACTTTAACTATGCCAAATTTCACGTTCATCCGTTCGCCCAATTCCGTTAAAAAGGGATACAAAGTTTAGCCTTCACGTATTAATATATATGATAATAATATACAACACTATAATAGAAAAATAAATGCAAATATAATGACATATAAAAGTATGGGAGCGATACTTTTAAACGTAAAAAAATCACACGTAGATTTAATGGACCAAATTCAAGGGGCGCTTTCCAAGGTTAATCATTAGGTAACTGCTTATCGTGGGTATGCCTCACGGTCGAACAAAGGGAAGTGGAGCGGGGGTCGAGGTGCGGGAGGCGGACCAGAGTACGCGACAGGCCGTGATTCACCTATTACACCAGTTAATTTCTGCGTAAATCACCTGATGTTACAGTATACACTACATCAGTTTTGCGATTCTCGAAATTAATAGGTCAAATATAAAGCAACAATTTTTTTCAATTGATTTAGAAAGAAAATCGAGTGCGGAGTTTCCTCTACAAATATTGCTACTGTCTAAACTTTCACCTGGTATAGATGGTTGAATTAAATAATTTGGTAGTTCACGTAAATCCCATAAACTTATCTAAAAATTAAACTTTTATTTTATATGTATGTATGTATATATATATTACCAGTTTAGAGGGTAGTTGTATAATTTTGATGGTGGTAGATGAAGTGATGATGGTAGATGAAGTTTTTTTTGACTTATGGGATTTCTCATTAATGTCGTGTATAATTGCGTTTATTATGATAGTTGCCGCATGATTGACGTAAATCCTTTCGTTTGAGAGTAGACTTTTTGATGACGGTAGATGAAGTATTTTTGTAATAATCTTTACACCTATATATAATTTTTCTGTCCGTGTGTATGTGACTGAACTCCTCCTAATCGGGTGGACGGATTTTGATGATTTTTTTTGTGTGTTTAGGTGGATTATAGAATGGTTTAGATTCACAATTGGAACCGGTAGGTGGTGCGATTGATTTTCACGATTTTTTATATTATTAAGAGGCAAGACAATGTCTGCCGTGACCACGAGTGTCATTTAAAGTTTCTTGTACAGATTGAACGTTAATAAACTTACGTCAACTTGATTATTCTGGTGCATCGCTCGAAATCTCGAGAGGATTCTTTCATGAGGGGAAGTGGCAGCCAATGTACGAGGGTACCGGTACTCGGTACGCGATGGTGTATTACCTGAAGCAGACAAACACACGATATACAATTCATTTATTACATAAAGGACTTTTTCAGTAAAAGAAAACATCGTGACTGTTTAGGCTAAAATATATACATATTAATTCGTGTATACAACAACATATTATACTTCAGTATTTATACTACTGGACTTTATATAGCATATGATATATATGCGAACATAGGTGTGAAACAATACCAAAACAGAGTGAAACAACATGTAGCTACTTATATTCCCATACACCCTCTACACATGCCTAAAGTACTTTAAGCTTGCCTATGGGATGCATTCCTCGTATGGGATGTAAGACAGACGCTAGGTCAGCATTTATAACATTATTAGAATAAGAAATTAGGATAGTCAGTCTAGAGTCGACTCTCGTAGAATGTACACGTAGGTTAGGAAGTCTCAAATCGACTATAATAGTTTTTAAGTTATATTATAATCAATGTCTAAAATCGACATAACTATTAAATAAATTGTCTAATATCGACTGTAATTTTTAAAAAGTCAACCCAAGTGCTCCCGAAGTTAACTAGCTAGTAGACATTCAAGTGTATTTGACAAGCGTTATATTAAATGAGCGTGGATTCAAACACCCACAAATTCTTATTATAATAACTAACTGACCAGTCACACATTGCTTTGGCTAAGTTATTACATGTTCAATTAATATTATAAGTAAGTATTTTATATTACGGGGTAATGTCTGGTAATTCATCGTGGTTTGCGATTTAAGCCCACAAAAATATGTTTGTTATGACATCACATTGCAATTCTTTGAATTGTTTAGCTTTTCTGTACTATAATGTATTATATCTATAAATGTTCCTATTAAATCACACTATCGAGTACTGAGAAATGTATTAAAATCCTTTGCATAGTTTAAAAGATTTAAGCGAACAGACAACGGAAGCCACTTCTATTTATACTATTTAAAGTTAAAGATTTTGCATCAGAACTTTCGACGGTAGAATAAACACTTTAACGGCAATTATGTACTTCTTTTGACGCTCTATAGAAAAGTCCATAACTAACTTTCCGTACCATTAATAACATCAAAGTTACAAATTTGCAAAGTTTAATTTTTGTTCCTTTACACGTACGTATAGGAAATTTATAAAAACATACCTCTATCTTGTGCAATGTGCACTGGTTTAGTTCTGCGGAGAGTTGCACAAGTTCTTGTAAGGAGTCTCGGATGGAGTTGGCAGTCTGTTGGAATCGTGAAGCCTCTGTGACCACCAATGTTTTCGCTTCAACCTGACAACATCCATTCAACCTATATTATATACTATTGAAATGTATTTATCCTAAACAATAATATCCGCAAAGATCTAGAATCCCATACAAAGATCACCATAATAACAGATAAGGCAGAGTGGTGACTGATCGATGCATGGAACAATGCACACATTGTGGAACATTTTCATTCCTTGTATTGTAAATGAACAAGCAAGAATTTATCATAGTCTATGGCTCCTATGGAAAATACGACAATTCTACCAGCGTCATGTAGATTTTTCTCAAATCCAACGAAAATAAATCAATAAGACATATGAAGTGGATTTGGACCACCACGATATGTCTGAAATAGAACAAAAAGACGATTCACTATTGGGATTAGTAAATTCGTAAACAACTAAGTTACTGAACACTCAAACAAGTTTAAAAAATTGCATTTGATAGTTTTTGACGGGATTTAAGTCTGTCATCTAGTAACTTTCGTATTCTATTCCTAATCTTGTGTTATTTGACTTTATATTGCAGACATCATGCAAGGTTAAGGCAAAATTCTATGGCAATATACAGCCAACAATCCCCGCTAAACCCTGGTTTTCCTTGGTTCATAACATAGACAAGCATACGATATCGGTCATCTGCCGTATTCGTTTGAACCATGCCTACACGCCTGTACATCTGGCAAAAATTAGAGTTCGGGATCACTCACTGTGTGAATGTGGTTTAGATGACAGTAATCTGGACCATATCTTCTTTAATTGTCCATATCGGCGCGCGTGTATATATGATATACTCCCCCAGGAGATATCCCGTCCCACCCATATGCAATTCCTCCTCTCCCTTTCCTTCACTCCTTTTATTACTACCCTTATGTGTAAATATATTAATTTGAATAAAATTAATCTCTAATTAATTGTTGCATTTGACTTACTTGTACTAGATATATATGTATACGTATATGGTATTTATTTACTAACTTGGTTGTTTACTAATCCCAATGGTGTATCATAAATGATGGTAGATAAAATCAACTTCTAATCTTTTGTTGTTGTATTATCGTTGGAGTTGTTCTCAATATACTCGACACTGGCGGAATTGTGAAATATTCCACAGAGGCCAAAGACAAAAAAAAAAGACTTTATATTTAGTAATATAGGTGGCATTTTCCGTAATATAGTTGTGTTATTGTGCACAACTGAAATGGATGGCCAATAATATCACGGAGCATTAATTCAGAGATGCCATCAAAACTTAACAGAACATAGAAATTATTATAAGACACTTGTAATAAATATGATTACCACTCGACAGTGGCGAAGAGAATCTAGAAGATAAAGTGAAATAAAGCAAAACAGTATTTAGAGACTTCATTCTATCTTTAAATGTTAGTATACCATAAATAATTACCTCTATCTGATCTTTGGTTTGTATAAACGTGTTCATCAGCTGGTCGTTGACATGTTCTACTACTTCCACCACGTTTCTGCTGAACACCTCCATGTCCGTGCTGATGGCGCTTGTCCCTGCATAATACAACAGAATATTAATAGAAGTTCTAGAGTTATGTTTTTGGCAACCAATCCTCTAGTAGATCATTACTGTCGTTGTCAAGTAGATAATGATATTACAAGTTTCTTGTGATCATTTCGATGTCCTAACGAGATGATTATCGTATTGTTAGAACTTTTAAGGGAGTTTGTGGTAAGTCGGAATACATGCGCCGTGATATTATTACCCATCCATTTTACCTGTGCATAATAACCAAATTATATTACGTAAAACACCACCAATGTTAGAAAATATAGAGGCAAATAACACAAAATTATGAATAAAATATTAAATCCACTATATGATATTTCAAGATCCTGATAAAATCGGATCCGCCACCAGTTTAATGTGTACCACGCGTGGTACACGTGAACTAAAGATCAAGTTTAACATGTACCACCATTGGTGCATGTGACACAGAATAAGTTAATTGTTTTTTTATATTAAAAACCTTAGATCAACAATAACTATATAAAGGGTCGGCGCGAAAAATACGAGCTCACTTGAAATGTGTGGCCCTTATTTTGTTTGAAACACAGCCAATGTAAGCCCGTTTCACATGCCGCAGTGTATTCAAAAGATGCAAAAATAATACCCGAATAAGCAATTTAACGGCCGGATCTTACTTTCGCTAAATACATGTTGAATAAGTTATATTTTAAACTTTAAACTAACAAATAATTTTGAACAAAATAACCGATTTTAAATTTGTGTTACAAATGTTTGACCTCGCCACGCACAATAAAGGGAAAACGTGCTTTATTCATTACGTGTTAAGGTTGAATTCATACTAAATGTTGTTTGTTGTCTTTTCATTTGTGAGAGGAGTAATTTATTACTTTGCTCCTTTTATCGTAACTATTAGATAATATTTTGAACATTTGTGGTGTAATGGTTTGTGGTGTAACACATAGGTGTTATGGTTGTAATTAGGTTGAACTTAAATTATTTTAAAACTTTTTTGCTCCCTTTCTTAGTAAACAAATAGCTACACATAATATATATTTACGCTGATAGATTTTAGCTTCAATTTTGTACATGACCTTTTATCTAGTTATTGTTGATCGAAGTTGAAAACACTAAAGCAATCATTAGCTATTAACAAAAATCGCCGGTTGTCATTAGAGCAGAAGAAGGAAGAGCAGTGTTATTTATGAAGGTGGACGGATATAAGAGTAGAGAAAGACCGAAGGAGATATAGACCGATGATGATGATGACCGATGACGAATGAAGATTCATATATGAGAACTAACCTTCATCAAACATTTTCCCACATTTGTTGACGATCGCTTCACTCTTTTCTCTAAAATCATTGTGAGTTTCTTCATCTTTACACGCCATTTCCATCTCTATTTTCAATAATTCACATTGATCCTGCTGTGACTTGACTAGCTGTGATATGCTTTCTTCTAACAACACCTTTTCCTGTTGTATCTCTGTAATTAATAAGAATGATATTGAAAAAATAAACGAATCGAACGTATGTGTTACTTTGTAAACATAGAGGAAGTTTATTAATTATATAATCAACTAGCCCCTGCCCGTAACTTCGTCCGCGTAGTAATAGTTACTACTCTGGGCTAACGCTGAAACGCAGCAGAAGCTCTCAAAAAGGAAAAATCATCTCGATTTTGAAACATTTTTCATCTGTGCTCCGCTCCTATTGGCCTTAGAGTGATGATATATAGCCTATAACCATTCTCGATAAATGAGCTATATAACACTGAAAGAATTATTCAGATCGGACCAGTAGTTCCTGAGGTTACCCCTTACAACACCACAACGTCACAATCTCACAAACTTTACCTCTTTATAATATTATCTATACGATTAGCTATACCCGCGACCTCGTCCGCTTGGAACTTCAGTGTAAAAAAACAGTCATTAATAAATCCATCTGAACGTATTAATTTTATTTATTTATTTACTTTCGGTATAGTGATGCAATTTTAATAAAACAAAGACTAAATGTTACTCGAGGATATACTTTATGATCTTCTTCAATGAGGTTTTATCGTGAACTCAGTACTTTAGCAGTGATACGTGTTCAAACAAACAAACAAACAAACAAACAGACATATAGACAGACATTTCTAAAAATGATTCATACGTATTTTATTACTTATTCCATACCTTCGAATATTTTTATCACAAAAATTTAAAAAGTACAGTCGCGTTAGATTTACATTCACATTATATCTATAGAAGATTTGTTCCAACTTGAGATACAGGACAATTTATATTTAAATTGATGGCCTCATTTATTTTTAATTACAAATTAAATTATTGTAAATGTTGGTTATTGTTATTAATTGTATGTTTCATCAGTCTCGAAGAGATGTCGATTTAAATTAGTTTGTTGACGGAAAACTGTAGGAGCAATTGTTATAGACATCTCATAGATGGCGCCACGTTTTAATTTTGAACATGTAATAACTAAGCTACAACAACGCGTTGCCCCGTCAGCTAGTACATAATATACCCGTTGAATGTTTAGACAGTAGCAATATTTATGGAGGACACTTTACACTCGATTCTCGTTCTAAATCAATTTAAAACAGAGGTGCTTGATATTGGACCTAATTATCTAGAAACGTAAAAGAAATATACTCAATCCTCTAAGCATCTGTTAAAGCACAGTGTCAACGACCGTCGGGTGTAGTGAAAGTGAATTGTATATGAAGGCAACGAACTAACAAAGGATAATTTTTCAAAGTTTGAACAAACAAAAGGGTTTATTGTCCGTTTTATTATCGAAAGTTATTAACTAGGGGACGCCACTCACCGGGTTTATCACCGGTCATTCAGTCTAGGTTTATTTAACTTACTATCCATACTTTTAAAATTCTTAGAATAAACTTTACCTAAGTTTCTCTTTCTTGTCTATATAGTATTTCTTTTGATATTATTATTTTATGTGTTAAATGTGGCCATGAAGTGTTATATCCTAGAATACTGCAAGTGTCTATTCTATCACCTGCATAAGTTAAAAAAACACCTGTATTTCCTGTCTATTCTTAATAATGGTTTAAAAATAATTACCTTCTATTCTTTTGTTCAGTCTGGTCTCTAATATAATCTTCTCTTGTGCTATATACTTAGCTAGTTCTTCTTCTAACTGTCTTCTTCGCTCTGCCCACTCGTCGAGTCGCGTTTCCACTTCTCGCCTCTCCGCTTCTATATCTTCCATCTTCTTCGACAATCTCTTCTCAGTTTCTTCTTTCACCATTTTCACTTGCTGTGGAATATAGTTGAACCATTAATATAATATTAAAAATACAGACTAACTGACATGGTCACGCGTTGTTATTGCTAATTGAATGAATACAAAAAAATATATATTATTTAGTACAACATTTCCCTAAGTGGTCCAGATGGACCCCCAGTGGTTCACGGGAGTGGTTCTACTTTGGCGTAATAAAAAAAAAGGAGGGTTCACATTACGTAAGCGAGGGTCCAAGAAAAATTATTTGCTTTCGATAGTGAAGAACTAAAATATTGGCTTGACTTCACCTATCAATGTAGACAGATAACATTTTAAGAAGCCCAGCTACTGTTACTTATTAAAACTTGTATATTCCATATTTAGGGCGACTTGTACCAAATGCCATTTAAAATTATTTAAAACCCGTTTAAGTAAACGTTTTTAATGCTCTAATCGTTTTTAATTTAAATTTGTTTAGAGTTGCCTTGTACCAACTGTTTAAATTTTCGATTTAGCTAAATGTGTTTAACATGTCGGCAAAGTAGTCAATGACGTTTCGTTTCACGCTTAAGTTATACTCAAACCACAATTTGAATAAAACTTGTGCACAATAGCAAAAATGTATGCGTAAACGAAACGTTCATTATTTTATTATAGAATGTACTTTGACATTTTGCACTTTTCGCGGGCGCATATTTGTAAATGACGAACGTGTTATTTTACGTACTTGCTGGGAATAATATTGTGTTAACTGTTATTGTGTTTTGATAAGTTTACTATAGTTTGTGCGACTGAATCTGTATATTATATTGTGTTTATAATTACTTTGAACACAATTTGAACTCGCAAGGCGAATTAAGTTCTAGGCATCGTTCACGAGTACCAATTTTTACACGAGATTTATTATAAATCTTATAAATTTATCATCAGAAAATCTTTCGAATAAATTACATCGTTCTAATATTTGTCGCACAGGTCTACTCAAAAATTCTATAAATTCTTCATCATCATCGGAGAATAAATTAGAAAAACTCATTTTTATTTTGGAGAAACGTAGCTCAAAATTATAAAATGATACTTCATGACAGTTCAGTAAACGCGTTTAGCCGCGCTAAACAGTTCCCACAGATCATTTAACTTTGACAAATTGCTAAACGTATTTAGGGCCTTAAAATAGTTGGTACAAGACACTTCTTTGATTTAAATAAAAAATTGTGTTTAAATATAAGTTAAACACAATTAAGTCGTTTGGTACAAGTGGCCCTTAGTATGTTGTGTGTTTAGTTGTAAAGCACTGCTATTGGAAACGCTTGTTCAGACGTACAAAGGGACAAAATGCGACTTGTGGTGTGTGTGTGCTTGCATGAATGTGTTAACTTATTCGACATTTACTTACATGAACTCAAATTTTCGTAAAAAGGTCTAAGTCTTCACATTTTTTGTCGAATTTTTGGGGAATATGACATTTTTTTAATAATCCGATTGCTAACATGTGTCGCTCATATAATACTATCACCGACTGTGCCGACATTGATATAGACATATTTCATCTGAGTCTGAGTTAATTTCGACAAATAATTTATAAACACAGGTATTCTCTCTAATACCGTATATTGAAGTTGGCATACTCGTACAAAACTATATTTATAAGCATAGACGTGCATGGATATAAATCTGGATAATGTAGTAGAGAAAAAAAAATGTTATTGTACACATTGTAACTTATTATCTGTAATGTGGTGTACTTTGTGTTATAAAAATGCATATAGATTATTATTACCATATTAGGTAAATGACCATTAATCATTATTGTAATATTTTGTATTTAAAGTACTTGTTATGATTGGTTGAGATACTGTCATACAATTAATCTACAACAACCAATAATAAGCAAGTAAAATGGTGGAGATGAAACTATAACGGTGCGCATTCAGGGGTATGTGGGACATTCGTTATTTAGGATTGAGTACAATTGGGCCAAATTTAGGCTGTTGATATTAAACAGCACTGTAATAAATCTGATAGTTAATACTACTTTTTTTTTATATCATCGGGGGCAAACGAACAGGTGCGTCACCTGATAGTAAGTGATCACCGCCGTCCATAGATACTAGCAACACCAGGGTAGTTGCAAGTGCGTCATCGACTTAATAAAGTCTTTTTGCATTTAAAGTCCCCTATTATTGATAGATGAATTAACACGGTTCACATTTGTAAATAAACATATACGATGGAAATGTAGGGGGTCCACCGGAATCAGGTAAATTTTGAGAGTTGTTCATGAAAAAAAAAAGTGTGGGAAAGAATAGATGAATATATTTACCGCGGCGGATGCCTGTATGGCGTCGGAGAGCTGCCGCGCGTGCGCTATCCGCGAGTTGGCACGCGCTAGTGCGGCCGCCGCGCGCTCCGCCTCCGCGTCTCGCGCCCGCAACTCGTACTCGGTGTGAGCCCGACGCAGGGACGTCACGCGCGCCGCCGCGCCCTCGTACTGCGAATACGAACGTTTCCTATTATATTACCTACCTGACCCGGCCCCGCGTTAACATGGCTCAGTTTATTACATATTAAATTTAATTAAATACGTGCATCATAAAATAAATTCGAGTTGAAAAAAAAATTAAAACATAACACCACATAATTATGAGGTATCTATAAAAGTCGCTCCTACAGTTCTCTGTCAACAGACTAATTTAAAGCGCCATCTGTTTGAGACTGGTGAAACATGCAATTAATAACAATAATAAACATTGACAATCAATTAATTTTTAATTAAAAAAATATTGAGGCCACTAACGGAAATATAAATTATCCTATATCTCAAATTGGACCAAATCATATATAAGTGTAAATTTTCATGAAGATTGGTTGAGTCGTTTAGAACTCATCATGAACAAACATCATGACACTGGATTTTTATATATTTTTTAATTGTACTGTCTACAATATTTTTTATTCCCCATAGTACTGCTGGTAAGAGATGTAATCCAGAGAAACTGTACAGGCCTGTCAGGCCAATAGCATAGTCAGATCAAAAAAAAAATTGAGATATTACAATCAAACCACATTCAGGTGAACTATAATTCTTATAATTCGAAATGGGTTGGTTTCTTTTGACAACAACAAACCAAAAATACCTATATTATTCTTTATGTTTTCCTTGTAATGTCTTCAAAATCAAAAATCACCGGTTTAGACAAAAAAACTCAGTCATAGAGAAGAACCGTTAAGAAACTGGTCAGGTTTATCTTTTTAACTTACATATATAAATATATATCTTTAAAAAAGTCCTGGTAGTCTAGTGGTTTGACTTAAGACTGGTGGAATATTAATATGATTTCCACAGGATTGAACCCTGAAATGTTCGTACCAGCAACAAATTTAGAAGAATTCAGATACATTTACTAAATTAAATCGGTAACAGTGTCGATTAACGGTGAAGGAAAACATCGTGAGGAAACCTGAACCTGAGAAATGTTTTTGTAGTACTGCTGCTAGGAAAACATAGAACTGTGAATATCTCAGGGTTTGAAATCGTCAATGCGTCATGGACTAGTGTAGTGTTTGTGCCCTTACTTTATTTCAGGATGAGGCCTATGGCCCTACAGTGAGTGTCTTACAGATGATGATGATGTGTGATGATGATGATATATATAAATTTTTTTTTACGTCATAGCATGCAAACGAACCTGTGGGTCACGTGATGTTAAGTGATCAGTTAAGTCGAAAGTGCGTTGCCAGCCTGTGTTTGAGGGAAAGGGGGGGAGAGGGAGGAGGAGAGGGAGGAGGAGAGGGAGGAGGAGAGGGGAGGTGGGCCTTCGGCGCTCTCACTGACCGAACGAAACGTAACAATGCTTGTTTACTTCACGTCGGTTTTCTATGAGAGGGTGGTACTACCCCGAGCGAGGCGACCCATTCATGCTGAAACCAATAACTTCAGCGTGGTTCTACCACCTACCATACTACTAAAATATATGACACTCACCCATTGTTCAACGAATCTGGCCACCTTTCCCTTCACGTCTACTTCCTGAGCGGCCTGAACCGATGAGGATATCCGCTGTAAGAGTGCACCGATGGCATTGTTCAAGTCCTGCTGCTGAGAGTGTACAGTTTCCTGTACCTTGCTTCTCTGCTTCTCCATCACTTCTGACTGCTTCGTCATACATTCGCTTGCCGATGACTTAGTCTGTGATATTTAAATTATAACAACCTTACCAATATCGTATCTACTACTACTAGTATGGTTACTAAGTATATATTTTCAATATCTATAAAGTTTGCGATACATAAGGTATTTAAGTTTTTTTTAAGATCTTCATGATTTACATGTAAAAAATTTGAAAAATAACGTAAAATATTAAGACCAGCTAAAACTGGATTTAACTAATTTTTAATAGTAACAATAATTCTTCTATTCATGAATATGTCATTGCACTTTTCCTCAACGGCTGGACAGATTTTGATGAAACTTTTTTGTGTGTCTCAGGTGGATTCAGTAATAGATTCGATTCATAATTGGTCCCGAGAGGTGGCGTTGCTGTATACTTTTAGGATTTTTTTTACTATCAAGGCAGGACAACGTCTGCCAGGTTAGAATTACTTGTCATGTTCTCGATAAAATCAAAAACACTTTATTCAATTTAGGCCCTAAGAAGGCACTTATGTACGTCAAAACTACCACCCGGTTCGGAATACAACACAGTCATGAAAAAAAATCGCCAAGAAACTATTTGGTTTATCTTTTTAACAAATATATCTATACTAATATATAAAACTGAAGAGTTTGTTTGTTTTAGTTGAATGCGATGATCTCAGGAACTACCAGTCCAATTTGAGAAAATCCTTCGGTTTTAAATGGCTCATTTATCGAGGAAAGCTATAGGAAAGCTATATATCATCACGCTAAAACTAACAGAAGCAGAGCACCACTGAAGAATGTTTCACAATCGGGCACTTTTTTCCTTTTGAGAGATTTCGTTAGTAGTAGTAATAACATTCATTCAATAGGACAAACGATGTAATTAATCCATACTGCCAATTCTGAAGTTGTCAATATAGGTATTTCTAATATATCCTTTAATAAATTTTCTTCCATGCCCAAGTTACAATAAAGGCATAAGCGCCAAATCTTCTATATAATATGTCGTACATTATTTTATCCATCATTATTATCTTCTTAGTCTTCATAATCATAAAACAAAATTGTTCAAATAAAGATTTAGTTAGCGTTAGTATTATATACGTTGCCAGGGTAACGTGTTAGTTTCTATCGCAAACATTTTCGAAGTTTATTTTGTTTTCCTATGCGAAAAGTTTATACTTCTTTATTTCTAATTTTTTATTCGTTCTCTATTACGTATTATAAAAATAAAGTTTGTGTATGTACAATTAAAATAACAACTTTTTGATGGATGGATATGGCTACAAATGACAATTTTTTTTTATACTTGTCTATATTGCTATATATTGTTGCGGGTAATCACCAAAACGGCTGGACCTATTTTAAAGGGAATTTTACTTTTTACTGCTAGATAGGTTGACATATTCTATTTTATTTGTCTGCGGTTTCGTCCGCATTGCTATTTCCGAAATGGTTGGACCTTCCAGGTATATTTTATTTCAAAGCAATGATCAGTGGAGCTGTAGCTACCATTCTTCTTGGCAGACTGGCTTAAACGTTTGAATTTATTGTAAATAGAATATGTCGTTAAAACAATTGAACGATTGCTTGTCTGGATATATGGAGTTAGAAATAAACAGTCTATTTTACGCACTCAGAGTCTTATTGTTATGCTACTCAAGTCAGTCTAGACTGTTACAGTAGTGAGCCCGAGGCTTTCAGTGAAGGAACATATAATGACAAAGCCATGACATGGTGGTAGGGCCTTTTCTAAGTCCGCCTGCTAGCTACCACCCTCGAGTTCAAGATCTGTCACCAAGCACCTGTTGGTGTGTTCCGGCAGCTGCTCTTGAGAGCCAGTTCCTCTAGATGTTCACCACCTTAGGCCGTCATTATTTGAAGTAACAATGCTGGCATGGTTGCGCCCAGGGAGCCCCAACGTCTCCCTATCCAATCCGGCAGGACCGGGCGGACGGCGTCAATAGTGTAACGTCCATACCGCTCGTCCGCCAGGGCCCGCCTCCATCGTTCTTTCGCCTCCTCCCGGCCCTCCCTTCTCTTGGCCTCAATCTCCCTGGGAGCCGGAGGCTCCCCGATACTCTTTCTTGCCGCCGTAAATTCGTACACGGCGGCAAGACCTCCCGCCTCCAGTCAGTAAAACTAAGATTCTGAGATAAACAATGATATATGGTTTTATCACGGCACTAGCGTAGGTATCGTAGAGTCACGCTGAAGCTATTACCGGTTTCCGCATGAATGGTTTGGCAAGCTAGGGGTAGTACCACCCTCTCATAGAAAACCGACGTGAAGTAACAGTGCTTGCATTGTTGCGTTTCGTTCGGTCAATGAGAGCACCGGAGAACCCACCTTCCCTTCCCTCTCTTCTCCCCTGCCCGCTCCCCCTACCTACCGCTTCCCCTCTTCCTCCCAAATACAGGTTGGAAACGCACTTGCGAGTCCCCAGGTGTTGCTAGTGTCTATGGACGGTGGTGATCATTTAACATCAGGTGCCCGGTCTGTTCATTTGTCTCCTATGAGAAATAAAAAAACTTTTTTCTGGAGTTCATTAAAGAATTTGTATTTGAGTAGATCACCGTGGTTTTAAATGTAATAATAAGTCATTGTCGTTTCAAAGCGGTTAATATATGTATAGTATTACAAAAACATCAATGAACTCTGAAAAGCGACTTGAATAGTAGAATACGTAATAACATGGGAAAATCCTCAAGGTAACTGAATATATAGTAGTAACATTTACTAGAAATGACTATTTAATGCGAAACACTATGATGAATTACTTGCGATGAAGATAGAGTTTACTATCTGCTGGGGCGGTCATTGCTCTAATACTCTGTTACCATTTTTTTTTTCTACTATTCAGAAATAGTACCGTTCACTAGTGAGGCCAGCATGGGATGTTTCAAATTGTTTTTCAATAATCCATATAATTACCGTTTTATTCGAATACTAATATAAAATGAATCGTATTTGCTCTACTTTTGTGTATATTATTCTATACTATTACAATTATAAATTCTATAATAAATGTTCTTTAATGAGATGGAAATATATAAAAATAATATATATGATAAGAACGGTTATTTTGTAAATAAATAAGTATAATGGTTAATGTAATAATCTATTTATTACAAATAATATAGTATATAACAGTTATATACCTTAGCTAACAATAAAAATATTATAACTAAACTTGTTTGTAGTTCACACGCAGTTACTAGTAGTGAAACGTTCAAAAAGAAAACGAGAAGAGCGCATGTCTCATTGTTCGCCACTCTACTCGGCACAGTGTTTACCCCCACCACTGTTCGTCACACAAAAAGGTTGCGGATCACAATTTCAAAACTCTACCATAAAAAAAAAATCATTTCAATAATGAGTTATATCCTATATAATTTTTATTTGTTCGATCATAATAAAAACGACTTGTTTTCAATTACTGTCTTTAATAACAAAGAGGCAAACGCTTACAAGTGATGGATGACATATCAATCAGACGAATATGTACTTATGTTAAGAAATAATACTTAAGCAGTGATCTAGCATTGTGCTTGCTCTATATTTGTTTACTACCTTTAAATTGTTTTTTACTCTTCCAAGATTGCATAATATTAATGTTCGTTAAGATATTCTCAATCACAAAAGATCTTATATCAGATACCTACCTAAGATATGCCAGTTTACATTAT